>JBBPDJ010036844.1:0-13486 GCA_037974625.1 Cucumis cinereus
TTACTAGATAGACGTGAATTTAAAAGACTTTTTATTTTCAGCCAAAATTTCTTAGTAAACCTCCAAGGAGCACAAACTGCGAAATTTTGCTCATTCTCGACTTCCATAGACCTTGTTAGAGACCTGATGCCAAAGTTATCAGAACATAATCGATGATCTATGGGGGTGCAGGACGAAAACAAAAAATATAAACCGTTGGAAGACTAGTTTTGGAACCAAAAATAAAAACTAAGACCGAGGCCTATTTTTTGGACGTTTTTTTTTAAAATTCTTCCAGGTTCCTCAATATTAGGCCACTTACTAGTTAGACTTGAATTTTCAAGACTTTTCATTTTCGGCCAAAATTTGGTCATTTTTCGTAGGATATAGCATTGGCCACTTCTGGTACGTTTTGGGCACCTCCTTAGTAAACCTCCAAGGAGCACAAACTGCCAAACTTGGCTCATTCTCCACTGACTTAGACCTTGCCAGAGAACCGATGCCACAGTTATCAGCACATAATCGATGATCTAGGGGGTGCAGGACAAAAACAAAAAATAGAAACCGTTGGAAGACTAGTTTTGGAGCCAAAAATAAAAACTGCGTCCGAGGCCTATTTTTTTGGACATTTTTGGGAAAATTCTTCCAGGTTCCTTAAAATTAGGTCACTTACTAGTTAAACGTGAATTTTCAAGACTATTTATCTTCGGCCCAAATTTGGTCATTTTTCGTAGGCTGTAGCATTGGCACTTTTTGGTACGTTTTGGGCGCCTCCTTAGTACACCTCTAAGGAGCACAAGCTGCGAAACTTGACTCATTCTCCACTGTCATAGACCTTGCCAGAGAAACGATGCCACAGTTATCAGCCCAAAATTGATGATCTAGGGGGGTGTAGGACGAAAACAAAAAATAGAAACCGTTGGAAGACTAGTTTTGTAGCCAAAAGAAAAAACTGAGTCTGAGGCCTATTTTTTGAACTTTTTTTTGGAAAATTCTTCCAGGTTCCTCAAAATTTTGCCACTTACTAGTTAGACTTGAATTTTCAAGACTTTTCATTTTCGGCCAAAATTTGGTCATTTTTCGTAGGATATAGCATTGGCCACTTCTGGTACGTTTTGGGCACCTCCTTAGTAAACCTCCAAGGAGCACAAACTGCGAAACTTGGCTCATTCTCCACTGACTTAGACCTTGCCAGAGAATCGATGCCACATTTATCAGCCGATAATCAATGATCTAGGGGGGTGCAGGACAAAAACAAAAAATAGAAACCGTTGAAAGACTAGTTTTGGAGCAAAAAATAAAAACTTAGTCCGAGACCTATTTTTTGGACTTTTTTTGGAAAATTTTTCCTGGTTCCTCAAAATTAGGCCACTTACTAGTTAGACGTGACTTTTCAAGACTTTTTATTTTTGGCCAAAATTTGGTCATTATTCGTATACTATAACATTGGATATTTTTGGTTCGTTTTGGCGCCTCCTTAATAAACATCCAAGGAGCATAAACTGGAAAACTTGGCTCATTCTCTACTGTCATAGACCTTGCCAGAGACCCGATGCCACAGTTATCAGCCCATGATCCATGATCTAGGGGGGTGCAGGACGAAAACAAAAAATAGAAACCGTTGGAAGACTAGTTTTGGAGCCAAAAATAAAAACTGAGTCTGGGGCCTATTTTTTTGACTTTTTTGGGAAAATTCTTCCAGGTTCCGCAAAATTAGGCCACTTACTAGTTAGACGTTAATTTTCAAGACTTTTTATTTTCGGCCAAAATTTGGTCATTTTTCGTAGGATATAGCATTGGCCACTTCTGGTACATTTTGGGCACCTCCTTAGTAAATCTCCAAGGAGCACAAACTGCGAAACTTGGCTCATTCTCCACTGACTTAGACCTTGCCAGAGAACCGATGCAACAGTTATCAGCCCATAATCGATGATCTAGGGGGGCGCAGGACGAAAACAAAAAATAGAAACCGTTGGAAGACCAGTTTTGGAGCCAAAAATAAAAATTGCGTCCGAGGCCTATTTTTTTGGACTTTTTTGGGAAAATTCTTCCAGGTTCCTTAAAATTAGGTCACATACTAGTTAGACGTGAATTTTCAATACTATTTATCTTCGGCCTAAATTTGGTCATTTTTCGTAGGCTGTAGCATTGGCCATTTTTGGTACGTTTTGGGCGCCTCTTTAGTACACCTCCAAGGAGCACAAGCTGTGAAACTTGGCTCATTCTCCACTGTCATAGACCTTGCCAGAGAAACGATGCCATAGTTATCAGCCCATAATCGATGATCTAGGGGGGTGCAGGACGAAAACAAAAAATAGAAACCGTTGGAAGACTAGTTTTGTAGCCAAAAATAAAAACTGAGTCTGAGGCCTATTTTTTGAACTTTTTTTTGGAAAATTCTTCCAGGTTCCTCAAAATTTTGCCACTTACTAGTTAGACTTGAATTTTCAAGACTTTTCATTTTCGGCCAAAATTTGGTCATTTTTCGTAGGATATAGCATTGGCCACTTCTGGTACGTTTTGGGCACCTCCTTAGTAAACCTCCAAGGAGCACAAACTGCGAAACTTGGCTCATTCTCCACTGACATAGACCTTGCCTGAGACCCCATGCCACGGTTGTCAGTCCATAATCGTTGAGATAGGGGGGTGCAGGACGAAAACAAAAAATAGAAACCGTTGGAAGACTAGTTTTGGAGGCAAAAATAAAAACTGAGTCCGGAGCCTATTTTCTAGACTTGTTTAGGAAAATTCTTCAAGGTTCCTCAAAATTAGGCCACTTACTAGTTAGACGTGAATTTTCAAGACTTTTTATTTTCGACCAAAATTTGGTAGGCTATAGCATATGCCATTTTTTGTACGTTTTGGGTGCCTCCTTAGTTAACATCCAAGGAGCACAAACTGCGAAACTTCGCTCATTCTCCACTGAGATAGACCTTGCCAGAGACCCGATGCCACAGTTATCAACCCATAATCGATGTTCTAGGGGGGTGCAGGACGAAAACAAAACATAAAAACCGTTGGAAAACTAGTTTTGGAGCCAAAAATAAAAAGTGAGTCCGAGGTCTATTTTTTGAACTTTTTTGGGAAAATTCTTCCAGGTTCCTCAAAATTAGGCCAGTGACAAGTTAGACGTGAATTTTCAAGACTTTTTATTTTCGACCAAAATTTGGTCATTTTTCGTAGGCTATCGCATTGGCCATTTTTTGTACGTTTTAGGCGCCTCCTTAGTAAACCTCCAAGAAGCACAAACTGCGAAACTTTGCTCATTCTCCACTGACATAGACCTTGCCAGAGACCCGAAGCCACAGTTTGCAGCCCATAATCGATGATCTAGGGGGGTGCAGGACAATTACAAAAAATAGAAACCGTTGGAAGACTTGTTTTGGAGCGAAAAATAAAAACCGAGTCCGGGGCCTATTTTTTGGACTCTTTTGGGAAAATTTTTCCAGGTTCCTGATAATTAGGCCACTTACTAGATAGATATGAATTTCCAAGACTTTTTAGTTTAGGCCAAAATGTGGTCATTTTTCGTAGGCTGTAGCATTGGCCATTTTTGGTACGTTTTGCGCGCCTCCTTAGTAAACCTCCAAAGAGCACAAACGGCGAAACTTTGATCATTCTCCACTGACATAGACCTTGCCAGAGATTCGATGCCACATTTATCAGCCCATAATCAATGATCTAGGGGGTGCCGGACGAAAAAAAAATAGAAACCGTTGGGAGACTAGTTTTTGAGCCAAAAATAAAAACTGAATCTGCGGCCTATTTTTTGGACTTTTTTGGGAAAATTCTTCTAGGTTCCTTAAAATTAGGCCACTTACTAGTTAGACCTGAATTTTAAGACTTTTTATTTTCGGCCAAAATTTGGTCATTTTTCGTAGGCTATAGCATTGGCCATTTTTTGTACGTTTTGGGCGCCTCCTTAGTAAACCTCCAAGGAGCACAAACTGCGAAACTTTCATCATTCTCCACTGACATAGACCTTGCCAAAGACCCGATGCCACAACTTGCAGCCCATAATCGATGATCTAGGGGGGTGTAGGACGAAAACAAAAAATAGAAAATGTTGGAAGACTAGTTTTGAAGCAAAAATAAAAACCGAGTCTGGGGCCTATTTTTTAAACTTTTTTGGAAAACTTCTTCCAGGTTCCTCAAAGTTTGACCACTTACTAGATAGAGGAGAATTTTTAAGACTTTCTATTTTCGACCAAACTTTGGCCATTTTTCGTAGGCTATATAGCATTGGCCATTTTTGGTACGTTTTGGGCGCCTCCTTAGTAAACCTCCAAGGAGCACAAACTGCGAAACTTTGATCATTCTCCACTGACATAGACCTTGCCAAAGATCCGACGCCACAGTTATCAGCCCATAATCGATGATCTAGGGGGTGCAGGACGAAGACAAAAATAGAAACCGTTGGAAGACTAGTTTTGGAGCCAAAAATAAAAACCGAGTCTGGGGCCTATTTTTTGGACTCTTTTGGGAAAATTCTTCCAGGTTCCTCATAATTAGGCCACTTACTAGATAGACGTGAATTTCCAAGACATTTAGTTTTGGCCAAAATTTGTTTATTTTTCGTAGGCTGTAGGATTGGCCATTTTTGGTACGTTTTGGGCGCCTCCTTAGTAAACCTCCAAGGAGCACAAACTGCGAAACTTTGATCATTCTCCACTGACGTAGACCTTGCCAGAGACCCGATGCCACAGTTATCAGCCCATAATCAATGATGTAGGGGGGTGCCGGACGAAAAAAAAATAGAAACCGTTGGAAGACTAGTTTTTTAGCCAAACACAAAAACTGAATCCGTGGCCTATTTTTTGGACTTTTTTGGGAAAATTCTTCTAGGTTTCTAAAAATTAGGCCACTTACTAGTTAGACGTGAATTTTAAGACTTTTTATTTTTCGGACAAAATTTGGTCATTTTTCGTAGGCTATAGCGTTGGCCTTTTTTTGTACGTTTTGGGCGCCTCCTTGGTAAACCTCCAAGAAGCACAAATTGCGAAACTTGGCTCATTCTCCACTGACATAGACCTTGCCAGAGACCCGATGCCACAGTTTGCAGCCCATAATCGATGATCTAGGGGGGTGAAGGACGAAAATAAAAAATAGAAATCGTTGGAAGATTAGTTTTGGAGCCAAAAATAGAAACTGAGTCCGGGGCCTATTTTTGGACTTTTTTGGGAAAATTCTTCCAGGTTCCTCAAAATTAGGCCACTTACTAGTTAGACGTGAATTTTCAAGACTTTTTATTTTCGGCCAAAATTTGGTCATTTTTTCGTAGGCTATAGCATTGGCTATTTTTTATACGTTTTTGGCGCCCTTAGTAAACCTCCAAGGAGCACAAACTGCAAAACTTTATTCATTCTCCACTGACATAGACCTTGCCACAGACCCGATGCCACAGTTATCAGCCCATAATCGATGATCTAGGGGGGTGCAGGACGAAAACAGAAAATAGAAACCGTTGGAAGACTAGTATTGGAGACAAAAATGAAAACTGAGTCCGGGGCCTATTTTTTGGACTCTTTTGGGAAAATTCTTCCAGGTTCCTCATAATTAGGCCACTTACTAGATAGACGTGAATTTTCAAGACTTTTTAGTTTCGGCCAAAATTTGGTCATTTTTCGTATGCTGTAGCATTGGCCATTTTTGGTACGTTTTGGACGCCTCCTTAGTAAACCTCTAAGGAGCACAAACCGCGAAACTTTGATCATTCTCGACTGACATAGACCTTGCCAGAGACACGATACCACAGTTATCCGCCCATAATCGATGATCTAGGGGGGTGCCGGACGAAAAAAAAATAGAAACAGTTGGTAGACTAGATTTGGAGCCAAAAATAAAAACTGGGTCCGGGGCCTATTTTTTGGACTTTTTTGGGAAAATTCTTCCAGGTTCCTAAAAATTAGGCCACTTACTAGATAGAGGTGAATTTTTAAGACTTCTTATTTTCGGCCAAAATTTGGTAATTTTTCGTAGGCTATAGCATAGGCCATTTTTTGTACGTTTTGGGCGCCTCCTTAGTAAACCTCCAAGGAGCACAAACTGCGAAACTTTGATCATTCTCCACTGACATAGACATTTCCGGAGACCCGATGCCACAGTTACCAACCCATAGTCGATGATCCAGGGGGGTGCAGGACGAAAACAAAAAATAGAATTCGTTGGAATACTAGTTTTGGAGCCAAAAATAAAAACTGAGTGCGGGGCCTATTTTTTGGACTTTTTTGCGAAACTTCTTCCAGGTTCCTCAACATTTTACCACTTACTAGATAGATGTGAATTTTCAAGACTTTTAAAATTCGGCCAAAATTTGGTCATTTTTCGTAGGCTATAGCATTGGCCATTTTTGGTACGTTTTGGGCGCCTCTTTAGTAAACCTCCAAGGAGCACAAACTGCGAAACTTTGATCATTCTCCACTGACATAGACATTGCAAGAGACCCGATGCCACAACTATCAGCCCATAATCGATGATCTAGGGGGGTGCAGAACGAAAACAAAAAATAGATACCGTTGGAAGACTAGTTTTAGAGCAAAAAATAAAAACGGAGTCCGGGGCCTATTTTTTGGACTTTTTTGGAAAACTTCTTCCAGGTTCCTACAAATTAGGCCACTTACTAGATAGACGTGAATTGTCAAGACTTTTTATTTTCGGCCGAAATTTTGTCATTTTTCGTAGGCTATAGCATTGGACATTTTTGTTACGTTTTTTGCGCCTCTTTAGTAAACCTCCAAGGAGCACAAATTGCCAAACTTTGATCATTTTCCAATGACATAGACATTGCCAGAGACCCGATGCCACAGTTATCAGCCCATAATCGACGATCTAGGGGGGTGCAGTACGAAAACAAAAAATAGAAACCGTTGGAAGACTAGTTTTTGAGCCAAAAATAAAAACTGAGTCCGAGGCCTATATTTTGGACTATTTCGGGAAAATTCTTCCAGGTTCCTCAAAATTAAGCCACTTACTTGTTAGACGTGAATTTTCAAGAATTTTTTTTTTGGCTAAAATTTGGTAATTTTTCGTACGCTATAGCATTGGCCATTTTTGGTACGTTTTGGGCGCCTCCTTAGTAAACCTCCAAGGAGATCAAACTGCGAAACTTTGATCATTCTCCACTGCCATAGACCTTGCCAGAGACCCGATGCCACAGTTATCAGCCCAAAATCGATGATCTAGGGGGGTGCAGGACGAAAACAAAAAATAGAAACCGTTGGAAGATTAGTTTTGGACCCAAAAATAAAAATTTGAGTCTGCGGCCTATTTATTGGACTTTTTTGGGAAAATTCTTCCTGGTTCCTCAAAATTAGGCCACTTACTAGTTAGACGTCAATTTTCAATAATTTTTTTTGTCGACCAAAATTTGGTCATTTTCGTAGGCTATAGCATTGGTCATTTTTGGTACGTTTTGGGCGCCTCCTTAGTACACCTCCAAGGAGCACAAACTGCGAAACTTGGCTTAGTCTCCAATGACATAGACCTTGCCAGAGACCCACTGCCACAGTTATCAGCCCATAATCGATGATCCAGGGTGGTGCAGGACGAAAACAAAAAATATAAACCGTTGGAAGACAAGTTTTGGAGCAAAAAAAAAATATTAGTCTAGGGCCTATTCTTTGGACCTTTTTGGGAAACTTCTTCTAGGTTCCTCAAAATTAGGCCACTTACTTGTTAGACGTGAATTTTCAAGAATTTTTTTTTTTGGCTAAAATTTGGTAATTTTTCGTACGCTATAGCATTGGCCATTTTTGGTACGTTTTGGGCGCCTCCTTAGTAAACCTCCAAGGAGATCAAACTGCGAAACTTTGATCATTCTCCACTGCCATAGACCTTGCCAGAGACTCGATGCCACAGTTATCAGCCCAAAATCGATGATCTAGGGGGGTGCAGGACGAAAACAAAAAATAAAAACCGTTGGAAGACTATTTTTGGAGCCAAAAATAAAACATGAGTTCGGGATCTATTTTTTGGACCTTTTTGGGAAAAATCTTCCAATTTTCTCCAAATTAGGCCACTTACTAGTTAGACAAGAATTTTCATGACTTTTTATTTCGGCCAAAATTTGGTCAGTTTTCTTCGGCTGGCGTTGACCATTTTTGGTACGTTTTAGGCGCCTCCTTAGTAAACCTTCAAGGAGCACAAACTGCGAACCTTGGCTCATTCTCCACTGTCATAGACCTTTCCAGAGACCCGATGCCACAGTTATCAGCCCATAATCGATGATCTAGGGGGGTGCAGGACGAAAACAAAAAATATAAACCGTTGGAAGACTAGTTTTGGAGCCAAAAATAAAATATGAGTCTAGGGCCTATTTTTTGGACCTTTTTGGGAAAATTCCTCCAGGTTCCTCAAAATTAGGCCACTTACTAGTTAGACGTGAATTTTCATGACTTTTTATTTTCGGCAAAATTTGGTCATTTTTCGTAGGCTATAGCATTGGCCATTTTTGGTACGTTTTGGGCGCCTCCTTACTAAACCTCCAAGAAGCACAAACTGCAAAACTTGGCTCATTCTCCACTAACATAGTCCTTGCCAGAGACCCGATGCCACAGTTATCAGCCCATAATCGATGATCTACGGGGGTGCAGCACGAAAACAAAAAATAGAAACCGTTGGAAGACTAGTTTTGGATCCAAAAATAAAATATGAGTCTGGGACCTACTTTTTGGACCTTTTTGGGAAAATTCTTCCAGTTTCCTCAAAATTAGGCCACGTACTACTTAGACGTGAATTTTCAAGACTTTTTATTTTCGGCCAAAATTTGGTCATTTTTCCTACGCTATATCATTGGCCATTTTTTGTACGTTTTGGGCGCCTCCTTAGTAAACCTCCAAGGAGCACAAAACTGTGAAACTTGGCTCATTCTCCACTGACTTAGACCTTGCCAGAGAAGCGAGGCCACAGTTATCAACCCATAATCGATGATCTAGGCGGGTGAAGGACGAAAACAAAAACTAGAAACCGTTGGAAGACTAGTTTTGGAGCCAAAAATAAAAACAGAGTCCGGGGCCTTTTTTTTGGACTTTTTTGGGAAAATTCTTCAAGGTTCTTTAATATTAGGCCACTTACTAGTTAGACGTGAATTTTCATGACTTTTTATATTCGGCCAAAATTTGGTCATTTTTCGTAGGCTATAGCATTGGCCATTTTTGGTACGTTTTAGGCGCCTCCTTAGTAAAACTCGAAGGAGCACAAACTACGAAACTTTGCTCATTCCGATGCCATAGTTATCAACCCATAATCGATGATCTAAGGGGGTGCAGGACGAAAACAAAAAATAGAAACCGTTGGAAGACTAATTTTGGAGCAAAAAATAAAAACTGAGTCTGTGGCCTATATTTTGGACTTTTTCGGGAAAATTCTTCCAGGTTCCTCAAAATTAGGCCACTTACTAGATAGACGTGAATTTTCAAGACTTTTTAATTTCGGCTGAAATTTTGTCATTTTTCGTAGGCTATAACATTGGTTATTTTTTGTACGTGTTGGGCGCCTCCTTCGTAAACCTCCAAGATGCACAAAATGCGAAACTTGGCTCATTCTCCACTGACATAGACCTTGCCAGAGACCCGATGCCACAGTTATCAGCCCATAATCGATGATCTAGCAGGGTGCAGGACGAAAATAAAAAATACAAACTGTTGGAAGACTAGTTTTGGAGCCAAAAATAAAAACTGAGTCTGGGGCCTATTTTTTGGACTTTTTTGGGATAATTCTTCAAAGGTTCCTAAAAATTAGGCCACTTACTAGTTAGACGTGAATTTTGAGATTTTTTATTTTCAACCAAAATTTGGTCATTTTTCGTAGGCTATAGCAATGGCCATTTTTTGTATGGTTTCGGCGCCTCCTTAGTAAACCTCCAAGAAGCACAAACTGCGAAACTTGGCTCATTCTCCACTGACATAGACCTTGTCAGAGATCCGATGCCACAGTTGTCAGCCCATAATCGATGATCTAGCAGGGTGCAGGATGAAAACAAAAAATACAAACCGTTGGAAGACTAGTTTTGGAGCCAAAAATAAACACTGAGTCTGGGGCCTATTTTTTGGACTGTTTTGGGAAAATTCTTCCAGGTTCCTCAAAATTAGGCCATTTACTTGTTAGACGTGAATTTTAAGACTTTTTATTTTCGGCCAAAATTTGGTCATTTTTCGTAGGCTATAGCATTGGTAATTTTTGTACGTATTGGGCGCGTCCTTAGTAAACCTCCAAGAAGAACAAACTGCGAAACTTGGCTCATTCTCCACTGACATAGACCTTGCCAGAGACCCGATGCCACAGTGATCAGCCTATAATCAATGATCTAGCAGGGTGTAGGACGAAGACAAAAAATACAAACTGTTGGAAGACTAGTTTTGGAGCCAAAAATAAAAACTGAGTCCGGGGCCTATTTTTTGGACTTTTTTGGGATAATTCTTCAAATGTTCCTAAAAATTAGGCCACTTACTAGTTAGACGTGAATTTTGAGATTTTTTATTTTCGACCAAAATTTGGTCATTTTTCGTAGGCTATAGCATTGGCCATTTTTTGTATGTTTTGGGCGCCTCCTTAGTAAACCTCCAAGAAGCACAAATTGCGAAACTTGGCTAATTCTCCACTGACATAGACCTTGCCAGAGACCCGATGCCACAGTTATCAGACCCTAATCGATGATCTAGCGGGGTGCAGGACGAAAACAAAAAATACAAACCGTTGGAAGACTAGTTTTGGAGCCAAAAATAAAAACTAAGTCTGAGGCCCGATGCTAGAGTTATCAGCCCATAATCGATGATCGAGGGGGTGCAGGACGAAAACAAAATATAGAAACCGTTTAAAGACTAGTTTTGGAGCCAATAATAAAAACTGAGGTCGGGGCCTATTTTTTGAAGTTTTTTGGGAAACTTATTCCAGGTTCCTCAAAATTAGGCCACTTACTAGATAGACGTGAATTTTCAAGACTTTTTATTTTCGGCCAAAACTTGGTCATTTTTCGTAGGCTATAGCATTAGCCATTTGTTGTACGTTTTGGGCGCCTCCTTGGTAAACCTCCAAGGAGCACAAACTGCGAAACTTGGCTCATTCTCCACTGACATATACCTTGCCAGAGACCCTATGCCAAAGCAATAAGCCTATAATGGATGATCTATGAGGGGTGCAGAACGAAAACAAAAAATAGAAACCGTTGGAAGACTAGTTTTGAAGCCAAAAATAGAAACTGAGTCCGGGGCCTTTTTTTTGGACTTATTTGGAAAAATTCTTCATGGTTCCTCAAAATTAGGTCACTTACTAGTTAGACGTGAATTTTCAAGACTTTTTTATTTCGGCCAAAATTTGGTCAATTTTTGAAGCCTATAGCATTGGCCATTTTTGGTGCGTTTTGGGCGCCTCCTTAGTAAACCTTTAAGGAGCACAAACTGCCAAACTTCGCTCATTCTCCACTGACATAGACCTTGCCAAAGTCCCGATGTCAGAGATATCAGCCCATAATCGATGATCTAGAGGGGTGCAGGACGAAAAGAAAAAATAGAAACCGTTTAAAGACTAGTTTTGGAGTCAAAAAATAAAAACTCAGCCCGATGCCTATTTTTTCGACGTTTTTTCGAAAATTCTCCCAGGTTCCTCAAAATTAGGCCACTTACTAGTTAGACGTGAATTTTCAAGACTTTTTATTTTCGGCCAAAATTTGGTCATTTTTCGTGAGCTAGTTCATTCTCCACTGACATAGACCTTGCCAGATACCCAATGCCAGAGTTATCAGCCCATAATCGATGATCTAGGGGTGTGCACGACGACAACAAAAGATAGAAACCGTTGGAAGACAAGTTTTGGAGCAAAATATAGAAACTGATCTATGGGGGGTGAAGGACGAAAACAAAAAAAAAAGAAACCGTTGGAATACTAGTTTTGGAGCAAAAAATAGAAACTGAGTCAGAGGCCTATTTTTTAAACTTTTTTGGGAAAATTCTTCCAGGTTCCTCAAAATTAGGTCACTTACTACTTAGACGTGATTTTTCAAGACTTTTTTATTTCGGCCAAAATTTGGTCATTTAAGGAGCACAAACTGCGAAACTTGTCACATTCTCCACTGACATACACCTTGCCAAAGTCCCGATGTCAGAGTTATCAGCCCATAATCGATGATCTAGGGGGGTGCAGGACGAAAACAAAAAATAGAAACCGTTCACAGACTAGTTTTGGAGCCAAAAATAAAAACTGAGTCCGGGGCCTATTTTTTTGGACATTTTTGGGAAAGTTCTTTCAGGTTCCTCAAAACTAGGCCACTTACTAGTTAGATGTGAATTTTCAAGACTTTTTATTTTCGGCCAAAATTTGGTCATTTTTCGTGAGCTATAGCATTGGCCATTTTTTGTACGTTTTGGGCGCCTCGTTAGTAAACCTCCAAGGAGCACAAACTGCGAAACATGGCTCATTCTCCACTAACATAGACCTTGCCAGAGACGCGATGCCAGAGTTATCAGCCCATAATCGATGATCTAGGGGGGTGCAGGACGAAAACAAAAAATAGAAACCGTTCAAAGACTAGTTTTGGAGCAAAAAATAAAAACTGAGTTCGGGGCCTATTTTTTTGACATTTTTGGGAAAATTCTTGTAGGTTCCTCAAAATTACGCAACTTACTAGTTAAACGTGAATTTTCAAGACTTTTTATTTTCGGCCAAAATTTGGTCATTTTTCGTATGCTAAGCATTGGCCATTTTTGGTACGTTTTGGGCGCCTCTAGTAGTAAAACTCCAAGGAGCATAAACTGTGAAACTTGGCTCATTCTTCACTTACATAGATCTTGCCAGAGACCCGATGCCACAGTTATCAGCCCATAATCGATGGTCTAGCGGGGTGCAAGACGAAAACAAAAAATAGAAACCGTTAGAAGACTAGTTTTGGAACCAAAAATAAAAACTACGTTCGGGGCCTATTTTTTGGACTTTTTTGGGAAAATTCTTCCCGGTCTCTCAAAATTTGGCCACATAATAGTTAGACGAGAATTTTCAAGTCTTTTTATTTTCGGCCCAAATTTGGTAATTTTTCGTAGGCTATAGCATTTGCCATTTTTGGTACGTTTTGGGCCCCTCCTTAGTAAACGTCCAAGGAGCACAAACTGCGAACCTTGGCTCATTCTCCACTGACATAGACCTTGTCAGAAACCCAATGCCACAGTTATCAGCTTATAATGGATGATCTAGAGGGGTGCAGGACAAAAACAAAAATTAGAAACCGTTGGAAGACAAGTTTTGGAGCCAAAAATAAAAACTGAGTCTGGGGCCTATTTTTTGGACTTTTTTAGGAAACTTCTTCTAGCTTCCTTAAAATTAGGCAACTTACTAGTTAGACGTGAATTTTCAAGACTTTTTATTTTTGGCCAAAATTTGGTCATTTTTCGTATGCTATAGCATTAACCATTTTTGGTACGTTTTGGGCGCCTTCAGTAGTAAAACTCCAAGGAGCACAAACTGCGAAACTTGGCTCATTCTCCACTGACATAGACCTTGCCAGAGACCAGATGCCATAGTT
>JBBPDJ010036845.1:0-13477 GCA_037974625.1 Cucumis cinereus
TTAGTGTACACCAAGTCTCATCCAAGATGTAAGACTCCCTCTCTTTAGAACTTAAGCTCTCCCCAAGTACATGACTATTGATGGCGAATAACTTAGTGTCACACTCCCTATCAGACTCCATCTCTTGCCCAAGAGAAAATTGTGAAGCAAGCAAGCATTTTCCACTCTCATGACACATTTGCCGAAAACTTGCTAACTTACTAACTCATAACCATAAGGAAATTGAATAAAATATGCAACAACTCATGTATATACATAACTAGAATAAGAGAATACGTACAACACCCAAAGGCTGTAAAGTAGTTCAAGAGACATATACAAACCAAACTCTCTCTCTCTCATCAACACTACCAACATAAACTCAAAAATCATGGCTTAATTGTTCAAAAGAAACCTAAACAACAGGAAGGTAGACTGATAGTACTAGGATAGGCTCGAGGATCACGATCACTACCTGAAAAGTGAAAAACATTTTGAAAATTTAAACTGCAAGCCCAATGGGTGATAAACATTAGATAAAATAAAGTTTAAAGTATACTTTAAACATGAAAGCTTAGCATGGTAAAAACATGTTTAAATATATTATGTAAACCTTTCTAATTCCACTGTTACCCACCTGGCCACGTTGTTGTAGGGCACACTCAGTACTCCCAACGACTTTATTAATGTGGAGTAAACCTAGCAGTATTAACGGTAAATCTCTCTATGTTCATATAGTAACTACCTCCAAATGGCTAAACACCCCAACATACGACCCAAAGCATATAGCATATTGAAGAGGATCTCAAAGACCTATAATCTCTCCCAGTACCCCGTTACTCGGTACAGGGTCTAAACTGATATCTTGAGTATAGAGTAATGATGTAAAACAAGCATAAATAAAACTTGGCAAAATACTTGGAATACTTAAAACTTGTTAGTTTGCCAAAGCATAAATTATGTTTTACTAGTCCTAGTAAGTCATGCTTGTAGTAAACGTTACACAAATATCATGCTTTATAATGAAAGCTTTTCGTAGGTCATTCTTAGTAACTCATGCTCGATAGAAAAAATTGTTTAATGATAAAAAAATTAAAACCATTATGTCATTTACAGTTTTAAACTATTCTCCAAAAGGTTGGTAGACTTGTCCAACTTTTTCTTGTCTTGTAATAAAGAAATTTAATCCTTAATTAATCCCTTGAGTCTTAGAGAATATCCAAATTTATCTCAGAAATAAAAAAAAATGTAAAAATAACTCAAAGGCACATTAGGGACTCTCCACGCATAGGCTTGGCTCAATGGGTGCTGGCTGCACGAGCTCAAGCTTTGGGATGTCCTTGTTACCACACATGTTAACCACTCTTACCACGTCTCATGCCCCCTCACCAAGCCTCATGCCAAACATTGTGCCCACTGCTTTGTCGCATAGCCCGCACTGAATGCCTACTAAGCCCAACTAACCTCACAGTCACGTGCACGAATGCCTAGTCGTGACCTCATACTACACACACACCTCTATCGCACAACACCATGCGTTATGACATTTTCCAGTTCACGTGCTACTCCTTGTTGCCTACCTATTAAGTGCTAATCTATCAACTACTAAAGCTCCACTTGCACTGTACTCATTGTCTAAAGCCCTAAAGGCCTCTTATGCACTTGAAGTTGCCTTATTATTTAAAATTCTAGAATTCACTATGGACTTCAACAACTTAACAGTTATCAAATTGAACAATTTCATTTTATAAACTTGCTTCTTAACCTTTTAACTAACTTACCTTAAAATTTTAGTTCAAAATTCCACGTAGAACTTCGGTTATGCTTAGAATGTGTAGCACCACTCGGATTGAACAAAAATATGGACAACATGGAATTTATTCAAGTTTTTACCAATGCTCCTTAGCTTGCCTGTTCGCAATAGCCCACACTCACAAACTAAACTCAATTATATTTATTTAGACAATAACACAACAAAGTTTCATGAAGAAAATGAAAGAACTCCACAGCTGAAATTGATTTTAAATAAGCTTCTCTACATGATTTCGTACAATCACTTCCTATTTGGTTAATGTTGATGCTTAACCTTAATCAACCATATGTCCTCCCCTAAAATGACCTAATTTCCTTCGTCTAACATTCCTCACCAACTAGACTGTGGTATTTAAGTTATATATGCTTTGTTTTTAAGCAGTGGGGCCACCGCCTACAACGTGATTGCCATGACAAAGAGTTGCAAGTGATGGCCCACTGCAACGTGGCAAAGACGTTGCAAGTGATGGCCCCAGTGCAACGTGACAAAGACGTTGCAAGTGATGGCCCCACTGCAACGTAGATTCGCTGCCTTAGTGCTGGGTTCGCCCTACTTTGGCAAAGGCGTTATAGTTGCTAGCCCCACTATAACGCAGGATATCATCGTTGTGTTGAGCTGGCTCCACCTCGAAGACGTCGTTGGTCTTGATCCAACCACGACATAGATATAGCTGTCGTTAGTGTGAGATTACTCCACTGCGACAAAGACGTAGCTAGTGCTGGGTTTTCCCACTACTACATAGTTCAGTTTGATACACATCGCTTACAAATTTTCAGATATTCATGTTTAGCATGATTTCAGTTATGCATAGTTTTACCATGATTTACAGATAAGTATCGTGCAAGCACCTTCCAAGTGATTTCAGTTTAAATTATGATTTATAGTTTAAGTTATGACTTGATTTGTGAAAAGTTTCTCAGTCAACGATTTCTAGCTATACTATATATATGTTTAAGTATTTTCTATTAAAGCATCACTCACTGGGCGTTTTAGCTCATTCTTTCAAATTGTTTTCCCACTTTCTAGGAAGATATCGTGATCATGGAGCCTGACCTACCACAGACTGTCTACTACTCGAGAAGTTTTAGTACTATTGTACGTTAGTAGTAAATCATGCATGTTACTGTTATAATAAGTTTTGGTACAGTGAGATGGGTTGTCTAAGATTGTATTGGCTGCACTATATATAAGTTATTTGTTTAGTTTCCGCTGTTACATGTTAAGTTTGAGATTTTTTTTTATTCCGCACTTTTAAGTTATTGGTATTATTTAAGTCAGAGTTAAGCTAAGATAGTCAGTGAGGATCGTCAAGGTAAGGACGTGATTCACTGGCTTCAAACCGTCTCCTAAGCTAGGAATAGAATGTCTGGCAGAGGGTCTCACATGTCGACGTCTATACCTATGTTACAAAGATCACAAAGCATATATAACGCAGATATCACACTCCAGTCATCCAACATGTTGATGTCTATACCTACGTTACAAAGATCACAAAGTATTTATAACGCAGATATCACATTCCAGTCATTCTACATGTCGACGTCTATACCTACATTACAAAGACCACAAAGCATATATAACGCAGATATCACACTTCAGTCATTCAACATGTCGACGTCTATACCTACATTACGAAGACCACAAAGCATATATAACGCAGATATCACCCTCCAGTAATTCTACATGTCGACGTCTATACCTACGTTACAAAGACCACAAAGCATATATAATGCAGATATCACCCTCCACTCATTCTACATGTCGACGTCTATACCTACGTTACAAAGAATACAAAGCATATATAACACAGATATCACACTCCAGTCATTCAACATGTCGACTTCTATACCTACGTTACAAAGACCACAAAGCATATATAACGCAGATATCACCCTCAAGTCATTCTACACGTCGACGTCTATACTTAAGTTACAAAGACCACAAAGCATATATAACGTAGATACCACAGTTTAGTTATTATGCTTAATCGCAGTATTCCAGTATAATTTAGTTATGGAATCCTATTCACATACAACTATACTTTTCACATATTGTACACATCAATAATATCACATATCAGGAAAAAATGTATAAACCGCATTAACTTAAGGGTTCACACATTCCAAGGGTTTGAGTTTCAAGATAGTAGAAAACCCCTTACCTCCTAATTGTTTGGAAAATAGAATTGCTCCAAAAAGTCCTTGAAAAACACCCTAAACGTAAAAGTATGAAAAATTAACCAACTTAGCTAAACTAAGAATGACAAGATCCCAAAGTCTTAAATCAAGCTTACCCTAGGATTGCTCGAAATGCAACGAACAACGCCCAACCAATGCTATAAATAATCCGACGATTCGTTCCTTCAAGAACGATAAGTACCTAATTAGTTCAAGAGTCCTTTTTAGTCATTCTAATGGATAGCCCAAACTTTAATAACACAAACTAATAAACTAGCTAAGAAACCTTACCAAGACTCACCCAATCACCAAGAAGACGGCGGACTTGACGTAGCGATGGTGCGAATAAAAGCAGAAACGCAAAGGCGACGACATGGTTGCGACATTTGGGCGCAGATCGACGCGGCTCGTGGTTTAGAAGGTAGATCGGGCCGGCTCGCGGTTTGGAAGGGAGATCCGGCGCGGCTCACGGCTGGATCTTGCGCTGACGGACAATAAGACTAGCAGCGTCGTCGACTCGTCGTCTAGAATGCAGATCTGGCGACGGCATGGACCGGGTGCGTGCGTGGAAGACGAAGGGAAATCAAGATAGAGAAAAAGAAAAGAAAGAAAAGAAAAAGAAAAATAACGAAAAGAAAGAGAGAGAGAGAAAAAAATAAATAAAAAAAAGTTATAATAATATTAATAATTAATATTATCGTAATTATATTTTATATATATATTATTTATTTATTTACCTTTAAGGAAAAGATGAGTTGTTACAATCTTCCCTCCTTAAAGAACTTTCGTCCTCGAAAGTTCAATCTTCGAACAACTCAGGGTAACGAGCTCTCATGACATCCTCTTGCTCCCAAGTAGCCTCTTCAACTTGCTGATTCCGCCACAAAACTTTCACTAACCAAAATTCCATGTTGTGTAGTACCCTCACTTCTCTACCCAAGATATCAACAGGTTGCTCTTCGTAAATCAGATTCACATTGAACTGCAGTGGCTCGTAAGCAATGACGTGCGACGTGTCTTTTACATACTTTCTCAACATCGAGACATGGAATACGTTGTGGACTGCAGAAAGAGACGGTGGCAACGCTAACCGATATGCTACAGGACCAATTCTCTAAAGGATCTCAAACGGTTCAATAAAACAAGGGCTCAACTTCCCTTTCTTTGCGAATCTCAAAACGTCTTTCATGGGTGCTACTTTCAGAAACACTTTATCTCATACCTCGAATTCAAGATCTTTCCGTCTCACATCAGCATAGATCTTCTGTCTACTTTGAGCTGCTTTAATGCGCGCCTTAATTTGCTGAATGACCTTGTTAGTTGACTGCACTAACTTAGGGCCAACCAATCTTTCCTCACCAACCTCACCCCAGCACACAGAAGACCTACAACACTTACCATACAAGGCCTCAAATGGCGCTATGCCAATGGTAGCCTTGTTGCTGTTGTTATAAGCGAAGTCCATCAAGTGCAAGTGAGAGTCCCAACTTCCTGAAAACTCCAAAGCACATGTTCGCAACATATCCTCCAAAGTCTGTGGGTGAAAAGCTGTACTCAAATCCAACCGTGTGCCCAAAGCATTCTGAAGACTTCTCCAGAAATTAGAGGTGAAACGAGCATCCCTGTTCGAAACAATCAACACGGGAACTCCATGCAATCTCACCACTTCCTTCAAGTACAACTACCTCCACTTGTTCGCTGTATACGCAGTCTTTCCTGGTACAAAATGTGCTGATTTGGTAAGTTTATCCACAATAACCCAAATTACAGTGTGACCCTTCGCTGTCCTAAACAACCCCGTAATAAAGTCCATTGACAAATTCTTCCATTTCCACTCTGGAACTCCAAGAGGTTGTAGCAAACTGGCTCGCTTCGGCCTTGGTCTTTCACCTGCTAACACACCAGACACTTGCTAACAAAGTCTGCTACTTCTCTCTTCATGTTAGGCCACCAATAAAAGCGTTTCAAGTCTTGGTACATCTTGGTACTACCAGGATGCATAGAGAACGGAGAACTATGAGCTTCAGACAACAACTCATACTTAACATCGCTGTCTGCTGGAACGCACAAGCGTCTCTGAAACAGTAGCCCACAATCAAAGGATACAGAAAATCTTACAACTTGTCCTGACAGAACTAGGTGTCACTTCGTACTCAAGTATTGGTCTTTACCCTGATCAATAATCCTTTGTCACAACGTCGGTTGCACCGTCAACTGTGCCAACTATGAGGTTACTTCCCCCACTACAACCGCAATCTTAGCTCGCTCAAAATCCTGGTGCAGCTGAGTCTGTCTGGTGATGAGAGCTGCTGAATGAGTTACCTTCCTACTCAGAGCATCAGCTACCACATTCACCTTACCAAGGTGGTATAGTATTTCACAGCCATAGTCCTTCACCAACTCCAACCATCTACGTTGTCTCATACTCAGCTCCTTTTTGGGTGAAGAAGTATTTGAGACTCTTGTGGTCAAAGAAAATCTGTATCCTTTCTCCGTACATATAATGCCTCCAAATTATGAGTGCAAACACTACAGCTGCTAACTCAAGATCATGAGTAGGATAGTTTTGTAATGGTTCTTCAACTTGTGGGACGCATAAGCGACCACCTTTTCGTGCTACATCAGAATGCAACCCAAACCTTTCTTTGATGCATCACTGTAAATCACTAAACTACCTGAACCATCTAGCAGTGTAACAACTGTTGCAGTAATGAGTTTTTTTCTTCAAACTCTGGAAGCTGTCCTCACAAGCTTTGGTCCAAACAAAAGAAATCCCTTTCTTGGTCAGCTGAGTCAGAGGGGTGGCTATACGTGAAAAGTTTTGTACAAATTGCCTGTAATTGCCTGCTAAGCCTAGAAAGCTACGAACCTCCGAAATCGTAGAGGGTCGAGACCACATGGTAACACCTTCAATCTTTGCAAGGTCCACTGAAACTCCATCCTTATACACGATATGACCAAGAAAGGCCACTTGCTTCAGCCAAAATTCATTCTTAGAAAACTTAGCATAAAGCTTGTTCGACCTTAGAGTTTCCAATACTTTTCACAAATGCTTCTCATCTTCCGCTTCTGTTTTGGAGTAAACCAAAATATCGTCAATAAAGACAATAACAAAGAAGTCCAGAAAATCCTTGAACACCCTGTTCATCAGATCCATAAATACTGCTGGAGCATTCGTCAGATCAAACGACATCACTATGAACTCGTAATGTCCATATCTCAAACGAAATGCTGTCTTGGGAATGTCACTCTTCTTGACTCTCAAGTGGTGATATTCCGATCGCAAATCAATCTTTGAGAATACAGTGGCTCTTTGTAACTGATCAAAGAAATCATCGATTCTAGGTAGCGGATACTTATTCTTGACTGTTACCTTGTTCAACTCTCTGGAGTCAATGCACAGACGCAATGACCCATCATTCTTCTTTACAAAAAACGTTGGCGCACCCCATGTGACACACTTGGTCGAATAAAAACCTTGTCAAGCAGTTCCTATAACTGCAACTTTAACTCTTTCAACTCTGCTGGAGCCAATCTGTATGGAGCTTTAGATATAGGCCTAGTACCTTGTTCCAGTTCGATAAAACCCGGTAAGTCTTCTAGAAAGACATCTGGATAATCTCTCACCACAGGTTCTAACGACAAAGAGGCCTCAGTTTCTCTAGTGTCCACCACACTGGCCAAAATACTCCATGTACCTTGGTTAAGTAGTTTACTGGCTTTCAAAGCCGAAATCACCTTAGGCAAGACCACAGTCCTTGCCCCTTTAAATTTAAACTTTGCCTCAGCTGGAGGATTAAGAACTACCTTCTTTCGAGCATAGTCTATACTAGCATGGTTAGCAGCCAACCAATCCATGCCTAATATAATATCGAAGTCTCGCATGTTCAAAATTAGCAAGGTTGCTTCTAACACACGACCCACTAATTTCAACTAACATGCCTTGACTTTTTCTTCAGAAAGCATAATTTCTTCTGACGGTGTACACACAGACAACACAAAACCAAGAGGTTCCACCTTCAAACAAGCATTTTTTACAGAGAGTGTCGAGATAAAGGAGTGAGAAGACCCAGAATCAAATAACACTAATGCAGAATACTTCAAGATTGGAAGTGTACCTGTTACCACAGTACCTGCCTTCTCTGCTTTCTGACGATTGGTGGCAAAAACTCGACCTTGTTGTCGACTTCCACTCCCTTGAGATGATCCAGCTGACTGGTTTTTTTTTACCGCAGATGAATTATTAGGACAATTCAAAGCTATATGCCATGGTTGCTTGCAAGTGAAACAAACTCTGACCTCATTCCAACGGCGACCCAGGTGCCTCTTTCCACATCTTTTACATGCAGAAATTTGTCCCTCTCTAGCATCCGTTTCAGCGGACTGCTGACGGTAATGTCCTTGTGCACCCCTCAACCTCGAGCTCCTCCGTGGGTTCACTACTTGTTTCTGTTCAATCTTCCTCTTCTGCCCAGAGAAAGGTTCTTGTTCCAATGGCTTTGACTGTTCCTCATCTTCCTTGTAATTCGCATCTACAGCTAGACGCAATGCCTCAACTTGTGTAGCAGGCTTAAAAGCTCGCACAAAACCCCTGGTTTCCTTTCTGAGGCCTCTCACAAACTTTTTTGCTCGGGCCAACTCGGTAGTCACCATCTCTGGAGCAAAACGAGATAGTTCATCAAATTCCTGATTGTACTCTTCCACAGTCATCTGTCCTTGCTTTAAATCTAGGAATTTCTATCGTTTGGCATCCCTGAGGTTGGCAGAGAAGAACTTCTCATAGAAGCACTCCTTAAATTGTTTCCATGTAATAGCACGGGGATCTCCACCCAACCTTCTTTCAGTAGATTTCCACCAGAAAACGGCCTCATCTCTGACCATAAAAACCGCATACTGTATCCTCTTGTTATCAGGGCAGTTCATGTACCGAAAGATATGCTCAATTGATGACAACCACACCTCTGCTTTAGAAGGATCTTTCAGTGACCCATCAAACGTCGGAGGATCATACTTTTTGAAATCCCTCAAATGCTTCGTTTCAACTGACAGTTGGTCTGGAAGATCCTCTTAAACAACTGGTGCAGCTTGAGTTGGAGCAGGAGCTGTTGGAGCATGCTGGAACTGTTCCATGGCAGCGATCACAATCGAAGCAATTCTTTACTCCATCTGAGCCGTCAGAGCAGCCAAATCGGCTTGTGTGACTGGTGCAACGGCGTCTACAGCTGGCACAGCAGGTTGTCCTCGACTTGCTCCTTGTCCACCCCGTCCACCTCTCCTGGCGTCTTTACGTGGTGGCATTTCCTAAAAGAAAATCACCACACACCGTTAGAATCTTAATAATAAGAGAAAAATCCATGTCAAAACGGTTCACTCAAGCAATTTATAAGCGTAACAAACAACTTTAAACAAAAAGCATACCTGACGGAGATAGAAGACCATAGTGACCATAGGGACCCAAACGATAAACTTACTTCGTAAATCAGTCTACAGAACCTAAAACGGAGGCTCTGATATCAACTGTAACGTCCCAAATTTTTAGAAACTAAAATGGATCGTTACTAAATCAAAAACCATAAGAGAAGACATTTAGAAACGAATGATGACGAAAAACGACTCCTTTCAATTTAAAACAAACTAGAACAAGCTGTGGAGGTAAATCAAAAGTTAGAAAGATGGTAATCAAAACCTAGAAACGACTCTGGCGGGATCCCACTTTTTCCAAAATTCAAACATCAAAGAAAACTCAATTTTTAAACAAAGTAATACAAATCCATAAAGTTTCAGAAAATGCATAAGACACAAACGTGAAAGCAACATCCATGTTGTCCCTGTGGCGTGGTCACTGGTCTTTCTTTTCCCTCGCCAGCCTTCTTTTACCTTTGCCTGAAAAACAGAAAACACAGACGGGTGCGTATATAAATATACCAGTAAGGAATTCTCTATTGGCTCTACTAAGTAACAGTAGATCTCCAATAAGTCAGTACCCTGTTTCACACAGCAAGTGGCCCATAGACAGAAACAAAATCTACCCTAGCCCAACACACAATACAAGTGGGTACTCATACTAGCTATTAGGCACAAAACTAGCTATACCATAGGATACAAAGACCACACAACATATATATCCTGGGTAGCATCGTGCGAGTCTTAATGTAATTATAACGACTATACTACTTGTTACAAAGTCCACATAACATATATAACATAGGGGTCATTGTCCCATCCATATTACTAACGACTTTTATACCTACGTTACAAAGACAACACAACATATATAACGCAGATATCGCCGTCCAATATTTCTACATGACGACCTCTATATCTACGTTACAAAGACCACACAGCATATATAACGTAGATACCACAGTCCATTGATTTTACACGTCGACGTCTATACCTATGTTACAAAGACCACACAACATATATAACGTAGATATCACACTCCAGTCATTTTACATGTCGACATCTATACCTAAGTTACATAGATCACAAAGCATATATAACGCAGATATCGCACTTCAGTTATCCAACATGTGGACGTCTATACCTACGTTACAAAGACCACAAAGCATTTATAATGCAGATATCACATTCCAGTCATTCTACAAGTCGACTTCTATACCTACGTTACAAAGATCACAAAGCATATATAACGCAAATATCACACTTCAGTCATATAACATGTCGACGTCTATACCTACGTTACAAAGACCACAAAGCATATATAATGCAGATATCACCCTTCAGTCATTCTACATGTCGACGTCTATACCTACATTACAAAGACAACAAAACATATATAATGCAGATATCACACTCCAGTCATTCAACATGTCGACGTCTATACTTACGTTACAAAAAGCACAAAGCATATATAACGCAGATATCACCCTCCAGTCATTCCACATGTCGACGTCTATACCTACGTTACAAAAACCTCAAAGCATATATAACGCAGATATCACACTCCAGTCATTCTACACGTCGACGTCTATACCTACGTTACAAAGACCACAAAGCATATATAACGTAGACACGACAGTCTAGTTGTTATGCTTAATAGCAGTATTCAAGTATAGTTTAGTTATGCAATCCTATTCACGTACAACTATAGTTTTCACATATTGCACACATCAATAATATCATGGGTTCACACATTCCAAGGGTTGGGTTGCAAGACAGTAGAAAACTCCTTACCTCCTAATTGTTTGGAAAATAGAATTCCTCCAAAAAGTCCTCGAAAAACACCCTAAACATAAAAATATGAAAAATTAACCAACTTAGCTAAACTAAGAATGACAAGATCCCAAAGTCTTAAATCAAGCTTACCCTAGGATTGCTCGAAATCCAACGAAGAACGCCCAACTGATGCTACAAATAATCCAACGGTTCGTTCCTTTAAGAACGATAAGTACCTAACTAGTTCCAGATTCCTTTTTACTCATTCTAATGGATAGCCCAAACTTTAGTAAGACAAACTAATAAACTAGCTTAGAAACCTTACCAAGACTCACCAAGTCATCAAAAAGACGACGGACTTGTCGTAGCGACGGTGCGAATCAAAGCAGAAATGCAAAGGCAACGTTAGTGGTTGCAGCGTTTGGGCGCAGATCGACGCGACTCGTAATTTGGAAGGGAGATTCGGCGTGGCTCACGGCTGGATTTTGCATTGGCAGAAAATAAGACCAGCGACGTCGTCTACTCGTCGTCAGGAATGCAGATCTGGCGACGATGCGAATTGGTGTGACGTACGAAGCGTACTGATGCGACGTGCGATGCGGACTAGCGCGACGTGCAATGCAGACGTGCAGACGAGCGAGAGATCTGGCGACACGAGGAGGCATGGCAGCACAACGCGACGCAAGCGGCGTCAGATCTGGCGCGTGGAAGCGGGGAGATGCTGACGGCTTGCAGCGTAAGGGAGGGCGGCGCGAGTGGGCCTCCATCATCTGACCCGGCGTGGCAGTGTGTTGTTCGTGCGATGGAGAGGCGAGCTGTACGTGCAGTGTTGCAAACGACTGGAGATGGGCGGCAGCATCTACAACAAGTGACGGGGGGTGGGGGGTCTGTGCGCGAGGAAGATGAAGGGAAAGGAAGAGAGAGAAAAAGAAAATAAAGAAAAGAAAAAGAAAACGAAGGAAAAGAAAGATAGAGAGAGAGAAAAAATAAATAAATAAATAAAATAAATGTTACAGTAATATTAATAATTAATATTATCATAATTATATTTTATATATATATTATTTATTTATTTACCTTTAAGGAAAAGATGAGTTGTTACATTATACCTCGTATGTGGTACGGGTTCACTAAACTTTATTGCATGTGTCTCGATGATACACTAGACTGTTTTGCATTTGTTTCCACTGATTCACTTAGTTGATCATTGCATTTGGGTTGATATGGACATTCCTACTGAATCAATAGACTGTGTGCCACGAGGTATAGGCTCAATGGGAACTTAACGATCACCTAATGGACCAGTAGTGGGTCCCTTTTTGCGTATTTTTATCCTCATCATTTTTGTGTTTGTGTTTTCTGGCAAAGGTAAGAGAAAACCGGCAAAGGACAAGAAAAACCAGTGACCATACAATAGGGACTATGAGACATGTCGCTTCTGCACTTTTCTATTTGGTTTCGCAGAACTATATTGTTTTATTTATTTATTTTAGTTATTTCATCTAAGAAATTATTTGCATGTTAGTAGGGATCCCGTCTAGGTTGTTTTTCGTATTCATCTATTTATTTATTTATTTTGAGTAAACCATTAAAATCCTATTTATATAATAAAAGCGTTTCTTTTTTGTTGGATTTTGACTTTCAAAATTTACTGTTTTGGTTTAAGTAACGACCCTAATTCGGGTTCTTACACACACTCTACATGAAAATCCAAAATAATGATGTAATTTTGTGCTTGTATGTTGATGACTTGATTTTTACAGGCACTAATCAAAACACGTTCAACAAATTCATAGAAGAGATGACAAATGAGTTTGAGATGATATACATCAGACTCATGTCTTACTACCTTAACATTAAAGTAAAGCATGGAGTTCTTTGCTGGATTTTTATCATACAAAAAGACTATGCTAGAGAAGTGATCATGAAGTTCAATGTGGAATTCCATTGTCACGTTTTGAGGAATGAGAAAGCGTGGATCCAACACTCTTTAAAAGCTTGGTTGGAAGTTTACGATGTCGAACATGGACAAGATCCTACAGTCTCTATGTAGTTGGAGTTATCAGTCGCCTTTTGGAGAAAATAACACACACTCACTTGAAGGCAACAAAGAGAATTCTTCAATATATCAAAGGTAAGATAAGTACTAGCATGTACTATTCTATTTCTTTTAATTATGAGCTCCTTGGATACACTTATAGCTATTGTGGAGGAGATGTGGATGATTGCAAGAGTACAACTTGTTTTGTGTTCTTCACATGGATATCAAAGAAGCAACCTATTGTTACTCTCTCCACATGTGAAGCATAATATGTGACTACTACCTCGT
>JBBPDJ010036846.1:0-13471 GCA_037974625.1 Cucumis cinereus
AACCGCTTATCACATAAACCATAAACAACCAGTTTATCATAAATATACCGTTGGGTCCACTAGGTGACCATTAACTCCCCCTAATGACTTGTACTTTATGACACATAGTCGGATGGTTGGGTACTGACAAATATGTCGGAACAGGTCTCCGTACAGGTCTCGTTAATCGATCCTGTTAAAGCAAATCACCACATAGGCTTGTCCTCAGAACGGAACGTCGGAACACCCGTAGACTTATTATCCGATCTTCAGAAACAAATTCGCCACACGGGCTTGTAACTGGCCTTATCAGAATCAAGTCGTCGTACCGACTTGCAAACTGACTCATCGTTCTCCCAACAAGCACAAACTCATTAGGTAAAGTTAACAGAAACCGTAACCAATTAAATCCAGTCCAAAACATTATGATCACAATAACCAAACAATTCTCATGCAACAAATAACACAGGTAAGCAATATGACGAATCATGCATAATCCAAACAAAAAAATAGAAACCAAATACAAACCCGAAGCCAACATTATAATGCAGGCACTCTAACAATCTTCCACACTGTAACGCCCCAGATTTTTCAACCTTAACTCGAGGTCGTTACTTATATAAGAGCTCATAATCTTAACAAAAACAATACAACGAAAGCCTTTTTTTTTCACAAGCAACAACACAAAGACTACAGCGAAAGCCTTTGTCAATAAAGTCCCCAAACACATGGTCACTGGTCCTTCCTGTCCGTCACCGGTTTCCTCATACTTTCCTGAAAAATAAACATGAAAAGGGCGAGTATAAAAATACCCAGTAAGAGACCCACTACTGGGCCCACTAGGTTAACTGTTAACTTTCGATTAAACTGCACTCTACAATCTTAGTCCCAAAAGCATCTAACGTTCCACGTACTGAGTATAACATGGCTAATAGATAAATTTAACAACTAACATATTCTCAAATCATGCAATCTTAGTCCAAAACATTCATAAGCACACATAGGACGACTAGTTCAAGAATGAGAACTACAAACACCTCACACCTTTATCCTGTTTCATGGTTTTTCCATAACAAACCATAAAGACATATCGCCATACAACCTCATTGGTATGTCCATAGTAATTTGTCCTAACAGATCATCACAAAGCCATTCAGTCCATCTCAACATAGATAACCATCACCAGCAGTTAACTAAACCGTTTAGTTAACTCACCACACAAACCTGTATCAAATATTTCATCACATAACCAAACAAGTCTTATCAGTGTACCTTACAGTTAAGCTTGACATACGAATTATGCATTGATACTTAATAAACCGTTTATCACATAAACCATAAGTATTCCATTGTGTCCATTAGGTGACTGTTAACTTCCCCTAATGGCTTGTACTTTACGACACACAGTCGGGTGGTTGAGTACAGACAAATATGTTGGAACAGGCCTCGTACAGACCCCTTCACAATCCTGTCAAAGCAAATCGCCACATGGACTTGCCCTCAGAACGAAACGTCGGAACATGCCTCGTACAGACCCCCTTCACAACCTTCAGTAACAATATGCCACACAGACTTGTCACTGGCCTAGTCAGAATCAAGTCGCCGTACGACTTGCAAACTGACTTATCGTTTTTCCACCAAGTACAAATTCATTAGGTAAGTTAACAGAAACTGTATTCAATAAAATCCAGTACAAACATTGTGATAAAAAATAACCAAACATATCTCATGCAGTAGATAACACAGGTAAACGGTAAAACAAATCATGCATAATCCATACAGATTTATAAACCAAATAAACCTGAAGCCAACACCCTAAAGCAGGCACAAAAACCATCTTGCACACTTTATACGCCAAAGGCGTAGATTCGGTAGAAGTAATCCTTACACATCCAATTTTAATTAATAATTTCCCATAAAATTTTTTAATTAAACTAACTAAAATTCGTTACCTAACCAGTCGATTCATTTATCACATAATCCCACAACTCAGATGTCACGTAAATAATTTCGTAAGTATCTTTAATACTTGTCGTGGAATCAGTAGTAAGTCCCTTACCTCAAAGTGTCGTCAATACTTTTGCTTGAGTTTCTCCCTCAAATTGATCCTATACATAAAATATTTAATTAATAATTTTCCATAAAATTATTAATTAATTTTTAACTTTAATCCTTCGATAAAATACTTTAGACTTACCAATTGGTTGCCGAATTCAAATCTAATTCGTAGAGAAAATTCTACCAATTAAATCCTCATGAATGCTTCAAATTAATCCTATACATAACATTTTAATTAACATTTTTTTTAAAAAAATTGTTAATCAAATTTACCCTTCCAAGTAGTTTTTTAATCTTACCGATTCGTTGTCGACTCTCCAATTAATTTGTAGGAGAAACCCTACAAATTAATTATAGCCAAAACTCCAAAAGAACTTTCAATTAACCAAGAATAATTCCAAATTAATTCTCAATTAACTTTATTGGGTATCCAAAAATCTAAAATAAAATAGCAAATACTTTACCCATATAACTAACGGCGGCGACCGTGAGCGACAATGGGAAAATCAAATCTAGAAGATTAAATGACATCAGTGAACGGAGATGCGCGACGGTGAAGGCTCAAGAAGAAGAAGGTTTTATAGTTTTTAATAATTTTCACGCTTTCCAAAGTAACCATAACTTATTAATAAAGAAAATAATAATAATATCTATTATTTTTATTTCATTTTCATTTTCCTTTTCCTTCTTCAAATACAAATAAATCTTTTCCTTTTCCTATTCCAAATCAATCAAATCTTTCTCTCTCCTCTCTCAATTATCTTTTAATAAAAAATATTTAAATATATATACTCATATATATATATATATATATTTAATTTCTTAACCAAAATAATTAAATAAATCTTTTCATTTTTCTATTCCAAATCAATCAAATCTTCCTCTCTCCTCTCTCAATTATCTTTTAACAAAAAATAATTAAATATCTATACCCATATATATATTTAATTTCTTAACGAAAATAATTAACATCCCAAAACGAATTAGATACCAAAATAAATCTAAGTTATTATTTTAAGATAATTAACCAAAAATTATCTCAAATTTTTGGGATGTTACATAGAGGTTATGATCATGAAAATGGAAACTTCTTCTCAACCATCGAAGGATTGAGACATACTCATCCCTACTCGATTCTTATAACTCAAACAAATATTTCTTTGTATTCATCCACTTCCACTTCATCTTTTCTCTTGAAGTTCATAGTTACTACTTAATATTATTTTTTTTATGAAGTCTTAGTACATATTCTTATCTCATTTTTATGATATTAACTTACAAACTCGATTTTGAAAAACTAAATGTCACATATTTTAACATAACTTTCCTCATGTTAAACCTGGGTCTTTGGTAACACTACTTAGAATCACTTTATACTTGGGTCGATCATAAGAAAACTTGTTAGTTTCAACGTTAAATTTGGAGTATCTTTAAATTTATTCAAAACCATTGCCATATATGCTTGCACACACAACTTCAATGTATGTTATATTCAACATATGAGAACCGAGCAGCAAGTTTTTAGCGCCATTTTCAGGGATCATTTTTAGTTGGATTGTGATTGTGAATTTTGCTTTTTTTGTTGTTCGTAAGTTACCTTGATTGACGATGTATTGCATCTTGAATGAACAAAGGGAAAACGACATATGAGCGATGGTAGTCTACCAAAGTTTGATATTGACCTCAAAATTGAGTGGACTTTCTGGCAAAGAGTACGAAACAATCAACATATAATTCAAACGAATCGCCACATAGAGAGTCAGTTAGAAAACGCCAATCAGTCGAACATTTCCCGTGCCTATGCGAATGCAAATGCAAATGCTAAAGTTAATCCTATATTACAGATGCATGATCGAAATAGACCAGTTAGGGAATATGCGTTCCCTAATCTTTACAATTTTGTTATTGGGATTACACGATCATATTTGACATAGTAGATTTTAGATTAAACCCGTGATGTTACAAATTATTCAAGTAGTAGGCTAGTTCAGTGGAATGCATGAGGAAGATCCATAAGTGCATCTAAAGAGCTTTATTGAGATAAGCAATACTTCTATTTTTTTTTTAAGAATTCCCGTGAAAGAAGTTTGACTTTATATTTTCCATTCTCCCTACAGAATGATGCAAGGCAATGGGCAAACTCATTGGAATCTGGGGAGATTTTGTCATGGGAGAGTATGGTTGAGAAATTTATGAAAAAGTATTTTTTCACCAAATGTGAATGCAAAAAGAAGATGAGAGAGGGAATTTTTAATAGAAACAACTGAGACCTTCGGTGACGCATGTGCTAGGTTTAAATTCCTAGTCCGGAAGTGTCCTCACAATTAACTGCCTGAATATGTCCAAATGAAAATCTTCTATGGAGGACTCAATAGATCATCGCAAACTGCAGCCAATGCAGCAACCGTAGGAGGATCGTTAGATAAAATTTACACCAAAGCGAAGGATATTTTAGACATGATTTCTTGAAACAATGACGAATGGGAAGATGATGGTTGGGGATCTAGAACCACAGATAAAGGAGTAGCTAACATTGGAGTAATTGAGTAAGATGCAGTTGCTGTATTGACAACACAAATGGAAACTGTAACTAACTTGTTGAAAACAATGACAATGAATCAAGCGAATTTGAACGCAGTAAACCAAGTAAACGTAGTAAGCCCAACATACCCGACAACTTCCTTGGGGTGGGAAAAGTGCATACCTTCGATATGTGTCCCCTTAATCTGAAATTTGAGTGCTTTATAAAAAATAACTCTTTCAGCAATATGTACAATCCAAACTGGAGAAATCATCCAATTTTTTTATAGAGCGGCAATCAATCTGCTGAACAATACGTCACACACAACATCAAAGGAACAGAAACACACCATCTGGATTTTACCAAACCCAACACGAAAATTCATCGCAAAATAGCACAAGTCACACATCTACTTCTTCAACAACTTTAGAGACAATGTTAAAGGAATACATTAAAAAAAAGAGACTGTCACACCCTATCCCAGACTATCTACTCTTAGCCTAAGAGATGGCGTGAAGTCAGTAAGTAATGTTCCTAACTTAACGGTACTCACTGACAACTTACTTATCTTATTCTGTGAAACATACAGCGGAAATAACTGATAAACATGTAAATTAAAATTTACAAACATAACTAGTCTCACAAGTGTCCCATACATCCTAACTCACTCGTTATAAAATTTTACAGACCAAAACATGCATATATAGAGTTATGATTATGACCTAAAACAAAACTCAAACTTTGACGGTAGACAAGTATTAGTAGGTTAGGTTCGAGAATCATGATTTCTACCTGAAAAGTGAGAAAACATTTGAAAGGATGAGCTAACGCCCAGTGAGTAACAATTTATTAACAACATACTTTAGAAATGATTCATAAACTTGGAAATACTTTAGATAACATACTTTAGAAATCACATGCTTTGAAAATACATAAATATCATACTGCTGAAACATATCATAAACTTTGCAAAGAAATGTGTTTCCAAATCTTTCATAAAGCAATGCGTAACTGAAAACTTTTGCAAAGTAATCTGTAACTGAAAACTTTTACAAAGCCATTTGTAATCAACTAACTACGTTGTAGTGGGGAAAATCCAGTATTTCCAACATTTTTGTCATAGTGGACTCATCTCAACACTAATGACAACAATAACTACATCATGGTGGAGCTAGCTCAACACTCACGACAACGATACTACGTTATAGTGGGGCTAGCATCTATAACGTCTATGTCGTAGTGGGGGAAATCCAACATTAACGACAGTGAAATCTATGTTGCAGTGGGACCAACATCAACAACGTCTTTGCCGTAATGGAGCAAGCTCAACACTCATGACAGTGCTATCTACGTTGTAGTGGAGCCACCGCTCACAACGTCTTCGCCATGGTGGGGCGAACCCATTACTGATGACGACAAAATACTCTAGTGTGCACACTTAGTATACTAGCCCCAGACTCAATCATGAATACACATCCTTGTACTGAAATTCTCATAAATCACTGAAATAGTAATTAAATACCTTTGGCTCAAGTATTCATTAAGAAATACTTATGAAACTCGGGTCATTAAAATCATACTGAAATATCGTAAAACGTGAAAATAATAACATAATATCTTCGGCCTCCTAACACATCAAGTCATGCTACTAGCATATGTAAAATCATAAATCATGTATCTAATCTTTACATCACACATTTTTGACATGAAGAATCATGAACATTCAATATGTTTGGCTTAAGAAATTTATCTCTTAAAACGTGTAAACTCGAAAATAATTTTAATGGAGTTCAATATTTTACATACTTTAAAATCATATTTTTAAAATTATAAGTCACTCACAAACTTGTTGGAACGTTCTCGATTCGTAAATTTTTTCGATCGTCAATTCTTCTGAAAATTGTCCAAAATTTATAGGTTAAATCGAGCCGATAAACAAATATTGTTTTTAGGTTAAAAACTTTAAATTTCTCTTTAAGTTGCTTTTTATTCAAGGGTAAAATAGAAATTTAAAAATAATATGCTAATCAGGTTCCATAAATTATACATTACGTCCTTGGGTTTTAATGACGGACAAACAACAACAACAAGTTTTTAATGACGGGCTTTTAATGACGATCAACATTAAACTTAATCTTCAACCTTTGAAAACTTCCCAATTTTCTGCCTAGTTTTCGGTGAGACTCTAGCGTCCAAAATTCTGTTTTTCGGAAAAAATTAGAAGTTCTAACTATTACCAATCAATTTCTCATAACTTAAACAACATTAGTTCAAGGTTTGGTTGTCTAATTCCTCGTGAATCTGTGAGAATTCAAGCTGTAAATTTTCTCTCTTTGTTTTTTCGGTGAGTTTTTGTCAAATTTCAAGCGTCAAATTCGTTAATTCTAGATGAAATTGATTAAATTAATTGTTACAAAGTCAAATAGAAACTTCTAATTGAGCTTACAACCAAATTTGAATCTCTAATTTCAACTCTAACCCCTTTCAATTTAAAATTCGAGCTACTTCAAACTGTGTATTTCCAACTCTGATGATGAAAATCTTTGTCTTTCTTGGTTTTCTTGACCAAATGTCTTCAAATTGAGCTTCCATTTAGCTTCTTCTCTCTTTTCTAAACAATTTAGACACAAATTTCACTCAATTTGGTGTCGGATTGAGCTCAATTTCATCCTTCTTTCCACTATGTTCAACCTCTTGGGCAACCAAAATTTTCTCTCTCTCTCGGGTTTTCCTTCTTTTCTTCTTCTTCTTCTTCTCTTCAATTCAGCTGACTAAAATTGATAGATAAAGAAATTCCACCGTCTCTCACATCCAATTGGACGAATTGAAGGAGAAATTTTTAAAAAAAAAATTCAATTCCTTTTTTTTCTTTTTCCTTATCCCCTCGGCACACCTTTCAAAAAAATCAATTTCATTTTCTTTTTATTTTTTAAAATAAAAAATAAATAACACTTAAATAATAATAATAATAATAATAATAACAACAACAAATTTCAAATTTTTCTTTCTTTTTCTTTTCTTTTATATATTTTTACAAAAAAAAAAAAAATTAAAACACCCTTCCATTTGTTTTTACAACAAACAACTTGAAATAAAAAGGTCGAGTATTATAGACACTATGATGTAAAGTCAAGTAACTTGTATCGAAGCCTAAAATTTAAAATTGGCCAGGTCGCTAGGGAAATTAAGAACAAGCTGCAAGAAGTTTTACCTAGTAACACTAAGATTCCAAAAACCTTAGGCAGCCATGGAAAAGAGCAATGTCTGGCATATACACTTTGAAATGGAAAAGTGTTTTCACTTGGCCCATCTACCCAAGAACCCTAAGCAGATAGAGGGATGATACAACAATAGGATAATGAAGAACATGAGCATGGAAAGAACACTGTACCTGTCACACCCCCTCCCAGACTCTCCTCTCTAAGCCCAAAAGGTGGTGTAAAGCAAGCATGCACCGCTCTTTACTTAACGACACTTACTGACAGGTTACTGAACTTCTAACATTAACTCCTAGACATATCTAAAGAGAACATATTGAATGTGAATCTAATTCAAACACAGAACTTATGACAACACACTATGCTTAATTACTGAACTTAAGAGACGAATTACTGAACTTATTACAAAATTTGCATAACTTTAAACATTTACATGACTAAGGTTTAATAGACATTTCGTATACATCTAGCTATTCTGTCAATTCATCCTTAAATATACAGACCAAAATGCATGTTCAAAGGTTGTAACATACAACAATATCTAAAACTTAATAGTAGACTTAACAACAATAGGTTAGGTTCTGGGATTACAATCTCAGTGAGTGACTAACTTAAACAAACATGCTATGAAAATCAATTAAGTAAGAAATCTTAGCAAAACATTAAACATTTTAGTCTATTAGCGTGACTTATTTCGACTAATCATCTAGCTACGTTGTAGTAGGACGCGCTCAGTACTCGCAACGACTTTGTCGTAGTGGGGCACACCTAGCACTCACGACAACATCGTTGTCATAGAGTAAACTCAACACCAACAACAAAATACTCTTTGTGTGCACACATAATATACTAGCCCCAGGCTCAAATATCTCAGTCATGTTAATGATAAAGTTTCTTAAATCATATAAACTTTTAAACATGCTTTGCTTAAATATTTAGCTTAAAACGTATACTTCAACATTTGGCATAACTTATGCCTAAACTTTTTTAAATTAGTCTCATGCTTTTCTTGAACTTGTCAAATCTCAATGTTATAAATAACTTTAAGAAATAAGTAATAATTGTGCTTAGTAACTCAAACATGCTTTAAAGCCCATCCTTGAAATTCATACTTTGAAACATAATATAAATTCATTTTGTCATTCAAAAATTTAAGCTAATTTACCCGCCTCTATATACTTTATCAATTTATTCTTGACCTAAAATAAGAGAATTAAGTCTTTAACTAATCCCCTTAATCCTTAAAAATTTCAAACTTTGCTAAAAAAATGGTAAGAACATAACAAATTGGCCCAAAATGACACTTAGGCATGGCTGGCGCATAGATTAGACAGTGGTAGGCAGGACGCGTGTGCACTGGCCTCATCTGGGGGCCCAGTCGCGTGTTCACCTCACACAACAAGCCATACGTGCCTATCTCGACTGTGCTTAGTAACTCAAACTTGCTTTAAAGCTCTAACTTGAAATTCATGCTTTGAAACGGAATTTCAACTCATTTTGTCATTCAGAAATTTGAGCTAATTTACCCGACTATAAATTTTCCCAATTTCTTTTTGATCTGAAATAAGAGAGTTAATTCTTGAAATAATCCCCTTGATCCTTAAAAATTCCAAACTTAAAAAATTGTAAAACAAAAAAAAAAATTGGCCCAACATGACACTTAGGCATGGCTAACACATAGACTGGGTAGTGATAGATAGCACGCGTGTGCATTAGCCCCATCAGGGGACCCAGCCGCGTGCTAACCTCACAAAACAATCCCCGCACACCCATCTCACCACTCATCCCCTTGCCACACACATACCCCTTATGCGCTTTGACCTTGCCACATAGCTTGGCGCATACAAGTTTTGCCGCCTTGCTTTGCGTTGTGCTATCCTCACGCATACTCAACGCATTCAGCTCACCTTCGCGTGCCACTTCTTGTGCACATGGCCTAATGCTTAGCCACCCACAGTGCGACTGATACAATGCTCAACCTCTCTGTGAAATTTCAGAACTCAATTTAAACTTCCAAAAATATTAACTAAAATTCCATTCGTCAAATGAAGAAACTTTCTTCGACAAACTTATTGAAATCCTCTTAACTACTTTACCTCGAAATTTTAGATTAAAATTCCAAATATTAAATTGACTAGACCTAAATCTCTAAAGGTTGTTCCATATTACTTCAAAATTTGACTTTTCGTGCTTTTCTTATATAGTTGAAGTTTTTCCCAAAAACCATTCTCTCCGACAACCCTTACTTTAAAACTACACTCTTTTAAGACCAAAATCACAAAATGGCACGAGCCAAAAGAAAACACTTGCCTTCTGAAGTTGACTTATATAGAGTGTTCTACATGAACCTCAAGTGACAACTTTTGTCACACCCTCTTCCAAACCCTCAACTCTTAGCCTGAGAGATGACGTGAAGTCAGTAAGTCACATTCCTAACTTAACGACACTCACTGACGACTTACTTATCTTTCTCTAAGAAACATACAACGGAAATAACTGATAAACATTTAAATAGAATTTACTTACATAACTAGTCTAACAAGTGTCCCAGACAACCCAACTCACTCGTTATAAAATTTTACAGACCAAAACATGCATATATAGAGTTGTGATTATAACCTAAAATAAAACTCAAACTTTGACAGCAGATAGGCAGCAATAGATCAGGCTCGAGAATCACGATCACTATAAAAAAAAATGAGAAAACATTTGAAAGGATGAGCTTATGCCTAGTGAGTGACAATTTATAAACACATACTTTAGAAATGATTTATAAACTTGGAAATACTTTAGATAACATACTTTAGAAATCACATGCTTTGGAAATAAATAAATATCATACTGCTGAAACATATCATAAACTTTATAAAGCAATGTGTTTCTAAATATTTCATAAAACAATCCGTGAGAGATATTCATTTAAATATGATTTAAATGAAATATTCATTTATGATTTAATTAATTTTAATTTAATTAAAAATAAATTAAATAACTCCCTTACGAGAGTTATTTTTGAGAAATGTGGAATGCTCCCACGTTTTCCCAAATTTTTCTTTAACTTTTCCTTCTTCAACAGTTCAGCCTAGAACCTACGTCTAAATTGCAGAAGGTTTGCCTAAAAGAAAAACTCTCTCTATTTTTCTATGAAATTCTCAAAGTAAATCACAATTAGTTTCCACAAGCCAAACCTCCATTTCTCAAAGATTAGGAGAGGTTCCACGTGGTGGTGGCTACAATTTGGTGTAATGTAGAATTTCAGAGACTACAACAAGGGTGAGTCTCTTTTCTCTGTAATTTTCTTTATGAAAAGCATGTGTAGCTTATTTTATTTCAGTAAAATGTTTCTGTAAAAATATTTCAATGTATTGGTATTTTAAATTTTCCCAAATTAAAATTGAGAATGGTCCTGTAAGTCTTCCGCTGCGAAGAGTTCTTATCCTATCAGGCAGAACTTAAACGAATTGGGTTCATTTCAAATGGTGATAGAGTCTTACGTGATAGAGTATAGTAACACCTAAAACGTGGTATCTTGCTAGACTTAATTCTTACATGTTTATATACATTGCATGGTTGTTGTTTGATTTTGTAGTTTTCAAGTACAAATGACGTATAATCAAAGCGTTTGGGCAGTTAAAAATGAGTAATTGAAGCCCTAAGACAAAAACTATGTCAAAACACAAGAAAAAATGACCATGGATGCTTCTCTGTCACAATACTCCAATGTTGTGTGACATCATTTACGGCGTTGGGACAAGAGTCTCAATTTCAGGTAGCACTAATCATATAAGTAAAATCATTGTGTGTAGAGTTGCCTATTGACTACGAGATTGCACAGCAGTGTCGAAGTAAATATGAAAACTTATTATTTTTGAAAAAAGGTTGGCAGCGTAGTGTCCTTGACAGTCTATCACAACTACAAAAAAAAGGTTTAATTGACACTTTGAATTTCACATTACTTGACGGTTTTATACAAAACTGTCCATTAATGGTAAAAACCGTCAAGAATAATAAAAACGTGAAAAAATGTAGATTTGTATTGAATTCGATTCAATACTTGACGAGTTGATGTTTTTTTGCTTGACAGTTTTTAGAAGTCAAGTATTTGGTCAAAATCAATTTTCCGCACTTCCACTTTATGTATCGAAAAGAAAAAAAAAACTAAAACCCTTGATTTCCCTCTATGGTAGAAGCACATCTCTAAACTCCCGATTTACCTCTATAATAGAAATGCTTCTCTAAACCCTCAATTTCCTCTCTGGTATAAGCACACGTGAAGTCTCTTTGCAGGACGACGACTGGTGAGGACGAGGAAAATCGAATTGAAAATGACTCGATGATTTTTTCGAATTGTTCCTCTTTGCAATCGAATTCCTTCTTTTTATGGTTGAGTTCGTCAAGGACAAGGAATTTCAAGGGTTTTTCATCAAGCGGTGTATGATTCTTCACGTCCCAATGGCGATGTGGAGTTTCTACTTCGAGCGGAGGGTGAAGAATCTAGCTTGAGATTAGCTATGGCAGATTGTTAGTGACATTCTTCTTGCTTTATCTTGGGTCTTCTTTCTTGTTTATTCCTGGAGAGAAAATATGATTGGTTTCCGTAAGTAGATTTTTTAGTCTTTTCTTTTGATTCCTAGTTAAAAATTGCATTGAGATATTTCTGGATTTAGGTATCTGTTCAAAATTGGAGAAAGAAAGGTCTTTATTCAAACATTCATATCGTAGAAAGGGGACAATCCATCCAACTTTTCCTTGTGTGTGTGTTTTTTCTTCTTTTCATTTCTTGTTTATTGAAGAACATTTGTTAGCTTTAAAAACCATAATCCTTTTGTAAATACTATGTGATATTAATAAGTCAAATGAAATATATTTCATACTTGATGTTTTGTTGTTGAGTTCACGAGTATAATGAAAGAGGAGTTGTGATTGATGGTGAAGTGACAAACTTTCAACCTTAGTGGCTTCCACGTGTGAGGTACGCAAAGCACCAACACACACTGCACTTTATTGTGTAGAAAACCCAAATTGAAAATGGGTTTGATTTCTTATGTGTAAAAGTACTCAGTTCAAAGAACATACACAAAGAAAATAGGAAGCTTGTGAAGAGAAGAAAAGAAAGCAAGAAATAAGAAGTAGAAGAAAGATAGAAGATGAACACACGAAATTAAGTTGTTCAGCACTATGGCCTACATCCACTGTGAAGGGAGCAAAGGTAATTATCTGAATCTTTCCTATTACAGCCTCATTAAAAGCTTATGAAAATAAACTATTTATAGAGAAAGAAAAGTAGTTACAGAGTTGTTATAGAAACTGAAAACAGTTATGCTTTCATAGTTCCAACAAAGTCCACCTTGAAAGCATCTGTTAGACTATTTTGCTCCCTGTCTGAAATTTGATTCACTTTCCAGGTAGGTTGAAGCCTATCAGCTCTAAGCACTTCCAGAACATGAGCTGTGTTGTAGGCTTCGTTAGAATATCTGCGGCATTGTCATCAGTATGTACTTTTTCAACTTTGATTTTTCCTTCATCTATCTGTGATTTTACAAAATGGTACTTAACATCTATATGTTTAGTTCTATTATGAAATTGTGTATTTTTTGATAGATGAATGGTATTTTGACTGTCACAAAATATTGTAACACTATCTTGAATAATACCAAAATCTTGCAGTAGGCCTTTTAACCATAATGCCTCTTTT
>JBBPDJ010036847.1:0-13468 GCA_037974625.1 Cucumis cinereus
TTCCCACCAAGTACAAACTATTAGGTAAATTAACAGAAACCGTATCCAATTAATCCAGTACAAGTATTGTGATCACAGTAATCAAACATATCTCAAGCAGCAGATATCACAGGTAAACGGTACCACAAATCATGCATAAACCAACAAATTTATAAGCCAGATAAATCCAATTCCAACACTCTAAACAGGCAAAGAAAACCATCTTAACACCTTATACGCCAAAAGCGTAGATTCTGTTGGAGTAATCCTTACCACAAGTTACCAAGATTCCGTTGTTCGAATTAGCTCCCAAATGACCATAAACACATAAGAAATCAAATTAATACTTTTTCCTTCCAACAGAAAATATTAAGTAATTCCAACCGTCACTACTTACTTTCGAACTCACCAACGAACCAACAACGAGCAAAAAGCAACGGAGACAAGAAGTGACAAAAACTCGGCTCGGCTCGACTCGGCTTGGCTCGGGGGAAGCAGATCTGGCTCGAGGAAAATTCCAGATCTGGACGCCGCAAACGGCGCGACTTGAAGATGCGCGTGGCTGGCTCGTGCGGCTTGGGTAGGCAGATCCAACGCGGAGCTTGGGGATCAACGGCTAGGCAGATCGGAAGGGCGTACATGGCTGACGGCTTCCATAGCTGAGGGCAGATCCGACGAGAGATGGACGGCGCGGGGAGGAGGCTGGGCGTTCGGCTTGGCGTGGCTGCGAACAGGTTGGTGGGCGGTTGGGCTCGGGCGTGGAGGAGATGACGCGGCTGAGGATGGAAGGAGGGCGACGACGGTAGGAGCTAGGGTTGCTTTGATGGTGAAGATTAATATTGGGGAAGAAGATGAAGAATAAAGGGTATTTTAAATGAATAATAATAAATTTAATAATAAAACCATTATTATTATTTTAATATTATTATCATTCCTTTTCCTTTTTCAAAACCCCAAAAATTCTCTCTTTTCCACAAAATTTTCTCCATTCTCCTCATTCTTCCACCAACTCCACCAATTCTCCTTCCACTCATATTAACAAAATAAATAATAAAAATCCAAAATTTATAACCAAAAATAATTTCACACTTAACCCAAATTCTTAAAATTTGGGATGTTACACCATTAGTCAATCTTAATTCGGAAATTAAAAATACCAAATACATTGACAAAAATTACAGAAACAATTTACTATAAAATAATAAATGGCTAAGCATGCTTTAACATTAAAATAAATAAAATTACAAAGAAGAAACTGAAACTTGCTTTCGTTGTCAACTCTGAATCTACAAATCACCAAATGTGAGGTCACCATTATTTGGAATCTTTCCTATCCTCTAGGTAGATGATGTTTGATTTGTGAGATCCTTTTGGGGACTTGGAAATTATTTGGAGAGAAAATTGTAGAGAGAAAAAGCGAGGAATTATTTCTTTTTTTATTTCTTCTCTTCTTTTTGTCGTGTGTATATTAAAATGCCGGAGAGAACTATTTATAACATTCTTTTCTTTGTTCTAATAGAAAAGAACAAGAAAAGAAGGTTTGAGAGATTTGTGGGATTACGTAAGTGAATATCATGTTTGTTACAGTTATTTAATTTCAATCAAATCAAAATTAAATTAATAATTAATTAAATCATATTTAACTAATATTCCATGAATCTTTCTCACAACCTTTAGTTTTAAATTTAATTAAATCAAATTTAATTAAACTAAATTAATAATTAATTCTGCAATTAATTAATTACTAAATTAAATAACTCATATTTAATTTAATTTTTACTTGAATCATATTCAAATATAATATTCTCTCGTAACCTATAATTTTTAATTTAATTTAATTAAATCAAATTTAATTAATCAATTAATTAATAACAGAAATAAATATCTTATATTTAATTGAATTTTTATTTGAATCATATTTAAATATAATATTATCTCATAACCTATAGTTTAATGTGTATAATATATGCATTTAATTTATAATTTTAATATGAATCTAATTCACATTAAAACAATATTTGAACTTATTATACTCTCTCTGTTTTATGAATGTAAATTTGTACTCTCTTTGTTATATGAATGTAAATTTGTACGCCGATTCTCTATTCTTTACAATTTTTATATTTTTTGTTTGACAATGTCCGGCTAGCATACAATTGTTTCAGCTTTTACATACATATACACTGTTTAGTTTGGTTATAAAACAGAACTAACATAGACACCCCCTTCCATTAGTTTATTCATCTATCAATGAAAGATTATTTATGTTTACATAAACAACCAATCACTTATACCCAGGAAGCAACCGAGGAAACAACCGAGAAGAACATTTTATTTTGCATATAGAAGAACGTAAGAGAGAGAAAAGGCCAAATTAACACACAAAATAGTAATAGTAATTAGACTAAAAATGAGCTGCATAATCCATTGTTGCATACACAGGAACCATGGCAGTCGCAGTCAGTGTGGCACATCTTTATTGGAAGCCCACACCCAGCGATTGGATTTGAGAACTCATTTTTCATCATTTTTGTTATAAAACTAGTTTCCATGTCACTTCCACTGTCGCTCATTAGCTTGATTGTGTCCAAGCCGTCCCAAGCGGAAGCTTTCATGACAGTACTTATAATCACTACCATCACCACTAGACTTGCTAATTTCACCTTGATCCTCTCCATTTTTCTTTATTATTTTTTCTTCTTTGTATCTCTTTTGTATTTTTCGATGGTGGCTTATTGTCTTTGCTTCTATTTATAGAGGGAGAGAAGGTTGGGGAGGAGGGTGCATATTAACTACTCGGCCCATTTGGGGTTGTACACACAAAGCCGGTGCAATGTACTCAATAGTTCAATAGTCCAATCACAGTTAATCAACTAAATTTTCTATAATAAAAAATATATACTTTTTAACTTAGTTTTCTCCCGCGATTAGATGTGGTTATTGCTATCTACCAATAGGTAAAGGTGTAAATAATCCACTTTATAACTTTTCTCTATTTTCAATTTTGGTATGCCTTGAATTCTTTATGCGGAGCTACGAACGATCTAGCGAGCCGAAGTCCAGGGGCAGGGCCATATTGTATGTAGTTACTTACATTTTCATAACTGAGCATATGTTTTCATTTACATTTTTTACCCTAGGGTTTAGAGAAGTGCAATATACAAACTCTCTAACTTAGTTGTGCCATATTGTATTCTGAAACACTCTCTAATAATATTTGTTCTTCCTCTACCTGTGGACATAGCTAACACACTGTTAGTGAACCATGTATATTGGTGTCTTGATCTTTACATTATTCGTATTACTTAATTGTTGATTTATAACCAACTAGTATCAGAGCCAACTCAGTAGGGTTTCAAAATTTTACATTTGTTCGAAAATTAAGGATGTCAGGTGTAAACGTGAAAATCGACAAATGTACTGGGAGGAACGGTTTTGGTTTATGGCAGATCAAGATGCGATCCCTGCTTTTAACCAGCAGGGGCTGTAAGCGTCGTTGACTAGTAAGTCGAAGAAGCCAGATACAAATAACGAGGAATGAGACTCTTGAGGAGAATGCGCATTCAACGATCATGTTGTGTTTGTGGTTGAAGTTGGAGAGTCTCTATGATGAAATCTTTAACCAAGAAGTTGTATATGAAGAAACGTCTGTATCATCTATGCATGCAGGAAGGTACATATCTTCATCATCATCTTGATCAGTTGAATAAAATATTGTTCAATCTGACTTAATAAGCATTATATTGGATTGTCTATGGCAAGAATCACATCGATGTGTTATTATTATTATTATTATTATTATTATTATTATTGTTATTATTATTATTGCAAGTTAACCTCTTCTTCATGTTATAAACTTATGGTTGACCACACCCGACAATCTGAACAGTTCACTTGACTGGAATTTTCCATCAACAGTATTAATTATTATTTTTTTTTAAAAAAATGTGATTATGGAAATAAATTACAATTAAAACTTAATTAACTTTTTTATCATTTTTTTAAAAGTTATTGGAATAGTGTACCGTACAATATACTTAATACTTAATTAACTTTTGATGGCATAATAATGTACGTTAATAGACGAAATCCTAATATAATTAAGAACAATGATTACGTGCAGTCTAAGTTGCATTTGTTTCTTGTGCTCCTTACTTCTCTATTACACAAAAAGATAATTAAAAAAAGTTATTTGTTAAAATAAAATAGTGTCACATAACAGCCTTCTATTGGACTATACATGGGATGCACCAAGATAGATGCATCCATGGGATTATACATGGGATGCACCAAGATAGATGCATCCATGGGATTACCCAAGTTTTATCCTGTAATTAAAACTATAAGGTCAACATTGTATTGATCTTGTTAACTCTTTTCACCTTAATTTATCTTTTAAAAATCAAGAACTATAGCTGTTAAAATTTATAAGAAAGTTAAATTAAAAATTTAGTTCCTAAAGTATTTTCAAATTTGTGTCTACTTGATTCCTAAACTTGAAAAAATGCTCGAGAGAACGTTAAACTTTTTTTTTCCTATCCAATAAGTTTCTACATTTTAAATTTTTGTAATTAGGGGTCTTGGACCAATTTAAAAGATCCAAAAATCCTGAAATTATAGTACACAACATTGAAATTTAGGGTCCTATTACACATAAAAATTAATTTTAAATATAATAAAACCATATCATTTTCTAAATATATCAAAGACCTATCGACACAAAATTTAATGTTCAATGATTTATTTGACAATTTTAAGTTGGGGACTTATTAGATACAAAGATAAAAGTTGTTGAGGCATGGCCTATTAGTCAATTTTTTATAGTTAAAATACCTTTACAATTGCTAAAACGAGATTTGAATTAAGAAAAGTTTGTCTGGAATTAACTCTAATTTTATTGATTATGCATGTATGTGGATGAGTACAATCTCTAATGTTTATTTATATGATATATTCTCTCTAATAAGTATAGTTACCCCGAGGGCTAGAGCATTTATTCTCAAACGAACTTGGTTTGTTGATTTGATATGTTGAAGCTTGACTTGGTGATCGTGTACATTAGAACCGACCTTTAGGCTTGATGACCTTGTATGTTTTGAACGACCAAACCTTGACTTCTTGATCTTTTGAATGTGTCTACTTCACTTAACAAGAGTGTAACTCGTGCATATTTTTAAAGTTGAAGCCTTGAAAGAATTCTTTTTATTTTATTGGTTGACTTTGGTCTTCAAAAAAGTTTAGTGGGTCTTCTGATCGTTTAAAAAATAATTCTTCATATTGACATGTTTTAGAATGATTCTAAAAGGATTAAAATTAACTTTTGTCATTTTCAAACTCTTACTCAGAAAATACTTTTAATCATTCAAATTTCATTTTAATAAGATAAAAAAAAGGTTTATAAGTGTAGAAATTGAGAAGTAATCGAAATCAACATCAAATTTTAAAGTTAGGATGTCTGCGAGAATGTGTTGGTGGTTCGATATTTCTAAACTAAAATAATAAATAGCACTACTAAAAGAATTTTCACTTTTACATACGAAAAAATGTCAACCAAAGTTCTAAAAACGTCGAGATAAGTTAAGTCGACCAAATGTTTTGCCTCGGTAATGAATTAATACTTAATAATTATCTTAAAATGAAAGAAAAAATAATAATAATAAGAACAGTTACATTTTATAAAGTCTATAGGTGTACAAACTTTATGATTTATGTAGCTAGATATTAAATAGATATTTAATAGCATTTCAAGGACCACATATATGTGGAAAGGAAAATTATTATCAAATAAATAAGCTAAGCTTCATTCTATTTTTTCTATTAAAAATAAAAAATAAAAGCTTCATCATATTTATTGGTTTATTAAATATTTGTCATCTAACTAGCTTAGTTTCAGCAAATGTTATATTTAGGCTTCAATGTTGGCTTATTGTTGATTTTATAGACAAAAAGTTATTTATTCACATTTTCATCCTAACCGTTAAAAACATATTTATATTACACAATGATTATTTTTATTAAGAAAATTATTGTAAATGATAAAATAGGTGAAAATATTTATAAAATATAGAAAAATTTCATATCGTATCAGTACTAGAGATGACAACAATTGAGATCTTTCACAATGTCAGATTGTCCATTTTAGGACGATTTGGTCAATGCCAATTTAAAATTGTACCAATGGTGGTAGATTTTATGCTTGAAGCCTTGTAATCATATTTTTTCTCCAACAATAGGTTTTTTGAGTCCACATAAACATGGAATATAGCAATAACAAAGTATTGATATAATTAAATTTATCGTAATTAGGATAGGTTATCGATTGGGTTTATTAGTGTTTCAACCGTCGTCTGAGGGCATGTTTGGGACTGTTCTAAAATAGTTAAAATCATTTTTTCATTTTCAAAATCACTCTTAAACATTTTTTTACTCGTTAAAATTCAATTTTAATGATATGAGAATTATATAAAATTAAGAATAAAATTAATCTTGAGTGATTCAAGGCTTGTTATAGAGTGGTTATTTGAATATGACAAAAAACATTTTTAACTCTTTATAACCACTCTCAAACATGTTTAGTTTGCGGTAAAAAAAATTCTTAAATATTTTTCTTTGTACAAACGTATAGTTCATTTTCTACTTTAAGAGGTCGTTTAGATCGTAGATAATGTTTCTTGTATGTAAATATTAAATATGTAGAATAATTTAAATGTTTGAGATAATTAATGTTTGTATTTGATACTGCGGAATAATTCATGTCTCAAAGTTAAATGTGGGTTAAATAATAAGTAAATGCAAGGGACCAATTGGTGCAGAAAATAATTAATATAGGTTTGTTGAATGTATTCTTATATTAATTAATTGTTTGATCTCATTAAACCAAAAAATAAATGAATACATTTATATTAAACACAATTAAATTATTTAAATTAATTGCTAAAATTAATATAAATTTATTATAATATTGTTAATTAATAACAGGGAGATTATTTTAAATCAAAGGAACATTGAAAAATATTTATAAATATAATGAAATATCAAAGTCTATTTGTAATAGATTACTAGTTGTGTCTATATGCGATAAGCTATTAGTTGTTTCGATATTTATGTCTAGATCGCGATGTATAGGGTTGCCAATGGCTCCAAGGCAAGGGGGTTGTCTTCGTCCTGTCCCCGTAGGCGAACTCATCCCCATCCTCCTCTCCCTTGTCCTCGCCATTTGAAGGCAGGGATCGGGGTGGGATACCCCGTCAAGGAAATGGGTCCCCGAAGGGACCCATGCCTCGTTTTCTCTTTTAACCACTACGGGAGAAATCCACGGCAGTGGCGGATCTTGAACGACGTGGTCGGCGATGATCTTTTGAAGGTGTGGACGGCAGAGCTTCACTTCAACATCAACGTCGATGTTGATGTTGTTTCTATTAATTGGCGGCGCCGAAAGACTGCCCCCATAATTCCATTACATTCATTTAGTGACCGTTCTACCCCCACTTTTCTTTTCTCTTTTTTATTTTGTTTTTATTTTTTAGATTTCCCACTTTCCCTATACATATATAGTTAAAAAAAACTAATTAGGGTCGGGGTCGAGGACAGTGATGGGACGGCTTCGAGCTCAATCGAGGCACCAGTTATAATCCTTTATTTTACCTCGTTTCCTAGTCAAATGGGGGATTTCACATCCAAATCGAGGTGGGGACCCCCGAGAACCCACCCTGCGGGATTTCTTGCCATTTTTATTGATAAACTGCTATCTGTGTCTATCATGACACAGATAACACGAATAGTAGTCTATTACAGATATTATGTGATATTTTACTATATTTGTAGATAATGTTTTTCATTTTGCTATATTTGATAACGACTTTTGGTAGTAATTATTTATATTTAATAGTTAAGATAATATAAATTATTGATTGCGAATGTATTAGTTGAAAGTGAGTAAGTCGAAATAATATATATATATATATTTAATAATTAAGTATAAATAAAATATATTAATTAATGAGGTTATATTATGTTTTTATTGTTCATCTACGAGACATACAAATTCTACCATTCTGTAGGGTATTAAAAAATTCATGTCATATAGGTTTTGGGGGCCGTTTGGATGCGTGTTATGTAAGTAATCCAAAATCTCATGTTTTGATTGAGTGTTTTGGGCTCCATTTTAAACAACAAACTCATTTCACTTTCACAATTTTCAACTTAACTTTCTTTTGCACTGTTGTCATACTTCAGAACCCAATTTTTGTTATGTCTTTCGATTATTCACAAATTCTAACACTTCTCAATTTTTAGTAATTTCAATTACATTCTAGCTTCCTAAATCTTGATTACAAGCTCCCAACAACCCCTTAAAGTTCTCTAGATATTTCTTGAGTTTTAAAAAGTAAAATTCTATAAAACAAACAATACTATTAAACGTCTGCATTAAAATCTCATGAAGACGATGTCAAACAAACGTGACTAAAAAGTAACTCTAAATAAGGTAATATGAAAGTAATGAGATTAACGTTGGGGAGAAGAGATTTTAGGTTTTTGTAAGAAGTTATAGTTTTTTTCTTCACTTTGAAAGGAGGAGAGAGATTTGAATTACAGACACGGTGGTTACTAAAATACTTATATGTCAAGTGATTTATGATCCATCTGGTTGTGGCAAGTTATAGTTTAGAACTTCTTCGTCAATAGTTTTTATCTTAAATAAAATGTAGCTTTTGTTAGTTTTGATATATGGATTTACAGGTATTTGGAACAAATTTTTAAATATTTAGGTTAAAAAATAAGTTGTTTGAGAACAATTCTTTTGTTTGACAACCACCTAAAATGAGTTTTAAAAAATGAGTTTATAACATAAGTTTGTTTAAAACAAATAACATTTAAAATTAACTTTTAGAAAAATTGATTTTGAGTGTTAAATGATTAATTTCTCTGTAATTTGTGTGAGAAACTTTGGCCATTGCTTGTCAGCAACCTTCTCTAGTGATCGTCACAGGCCAACCTACAATAAACTTCGACCACCGTTGACCAACCTCTGCCCGACATCTCTGATAACCTCCGATCACCACCTCTCGTGACTACAGACAACCAATTCTAGCCACCATTGCTACTGACAATTTTTTATAGTAATTTTAAATTAATAAAAAAAACATCTCGAGTTTTTATTAGAAATGTTTCAATGAAAATTGTTGGATATTAATAGTGAAAGAAAGTGAAACTTTGGTTTATTTTGAAACTTAAGATTGGATTTAATTGTGTAATTAAATTTATTTGTTAGAAACTTCAAATTGAATTGAAACCATCAAATTAAGATGTTGTTTCATGTACAAATTTAATATTATGAAAGTTAAATTTGTCACTTCTTCGATTTGAATAAGTTATAACCTAAATTGAATTAAATTTGACAAAAGTTACAACTTTTGTATTTATGAGATTTTATTATGTATTTTGGAGAGTTACTAAGTTGCTAGCCTATAAATAGCAACTTGTTCCTTCATTTGCATCATTACTTCAAAATTTGAAGATTTCTCTCAATTTTTTCTTTGTTTATTTCTTGTGTTCTTGTGTTGAGTTGAAAGCAAGTATCCAAGAGTTCTGCCAGATTCGAGTAGTTCGAGGTTGTAGTTCTACCGGAGTTAGTCGTTGTATCCTGCTGAGACGATTGATGTAGTCTGCTTGTAAACCCGTGCAGAGCGAATAATTGTCTTCAGGACAGCGCTTATCAGAAGCGTGTCTCGACTACAGTTTTAGTATACCAAATTTTATGTTCCTTCAAGTATTTGATTATTTATGTATCTAAGCCTTATTATATCAATTTGCTTAAGAGTATTTGTTTCCAATTGAGTTGTAATCTGTTTGCTAGTGTATTCAGTTCATAATATATTTAAATTTTTCCCAACAAAAATTAATATTTGAAAGATAATTTTTCCTTTAAGACATTTGAGTGGAGGAGGAGGAGGTCCTTATCTACTCATTAACTTCCCAAATCTTCCATTTCTGATTCAGTACAAATTACATTGTTTTGTATAGCCTCGAAATTAAACCTCAGATATTCTATGGGCCATTTGGAGGATTGTAACTCTCACACACTTTGACCATAGTTAGCCATTATGTAACTAAAACATAAGCATCACATAGAATGGCTTGAAAATAAAATTACATTTAATAAAACACCATTAATAAAAGATTCTTTATTGTTAATTAGTCGTCTAAGAATCTGTAACCATCCAAGAGCTATGAAGCCTCACTCGAATCATTATGTTCTTAAATGAAACTTGATTCTCGTTACATTAACTTGACTTTACTTAATGCAACTTTTTTTATTGTAAATATGGACAACATATACTGTTTATTCTTAACGTCTTATCAAGATTATATAATGATAGAGATTGAGATTCCTCTATTCATATCATTATTTCTGAAATTTTGAAAAGTGATTCTTTCATACAGACACACTTGTTACACAATGTTCTAGCAAGTAGAAAAAAAACACTAAAATAACAGAGAGAGAGAGAAACAATAATAACATACAAAAATTGGTAACTGAGTATGTCCGAAAAACATAACCCACTAATATGATAGAGTCAAACAATTACAACATCGTACTTATTTGTAGACTCTTGAGATTATAGTGACAGCCGTAGAGCTAACTCAATGAACACCTAACTCTCCTAGATGTAAGACTTCCTCTCTTCAGTATTGAGGATCCTCCTAACTATGTAACTACTAGTGGTGAATGACTTAGGCTCCCCCTAAGTATGTGAGACTCCCTAAGATATCTTTCTTCTTCACTTGAGATCCTTGCAGATTTGAAACATAGGTTCCCTTAAGTTAATGAGAACTCTCTTCTCAAATGAGTAGGCTTTAAGCTCCACCCTAAAGTAATCCAGTATGATCAAATTTAATGTAGTATTCAACAAGAACAAGTGTGCACATAACTTTTATTCTGTTTCTTCAAGAAAGTGTAACACTTGACCCAAAAATGTTCAAAACCCTCACATTCTCTTCATTTGAAACACTTCTATTTATATGATAACACTGTGGTACAAGATTTTTCATATTATTTACGAAGACTTTGAGCTTTGAGTTGCTTTCCATATGTACCTCCACCAGAATTTGGAAGTTTTGAGCATGAGTTTTTGAATCTTTTGTCGAAGTGTTTCATCACACAACTAAATTGCTTAGATAGCAAAGAAATTGATTCTTCAAATGCCTCCTTTTAGATTTGAGAACATTCACCCAGATTATAACAAACAGAGTGAAGAACCATTCCCTTATTCTTTGTATCCTACTTTTCATCAAAAGACAATTCAAATGTTAGTAGAGAACCAATTAATTCATCCACTTTCATTCAAGTTATGTCTTTTGCTTCCTCAATTGTTGTGACTATCATGTGAACCCGTTTGCTGACCAACTTTTCTTCCAACATCTTTTCTCCAATGGATAAAGACTCAATAGCCAAATCCAGTAATCGAATAAATAAAATATTAAATTTAGCAATTTTTGCATCCTGAGGTTCTCAAATCTTGTGGACAGCAACTGCAATCTTGAATGTTTAAATTTGGTTGTTCCCTCATGAGAAACAAATAAAATATCTCAAGTAGCTTTTCCTGAAACATAGGTATTAATTAATCAAAATAAATTTTGATCAACTCCATTAAAGATGGTGTTCAAGGCTCCCAAAGAAACTTTGTCTTCATCAACAGTCCACACAGCCTGAGGTTTATGAGAGACTTTTCCAATCTTCACTTGTAACAGTTGGATGAATCCACCGTTTGATAACCAAATTCTAAGACGTGTTGTTGAGAGATTTCAAAAAGGCAGTCATTTTAGCCTTCAAATATGCATAATTAGCTCAATCAATAAATAGGGGTACAAGTAGTAGAACCACATTCGTTAAAGTTATCCATCACTGAAGCACCTGAGGTAAAGGTGACATGCTCTGATACCAATTGAAATTTTGAAAAGTACACAAACACATTTGTTACACAACACGTCCTAGAAAGTGGAAGGACAATTGTAAAATAATAGAGAGAAAAACAATACAAACACACTAGAATTGGTATCCTAGTTCAGTGATACAACACCATGTCTGGAGGATGTGTGCCTGAAAAAAAGATAGTCCACTATTATGATAGAGTCAATCAATTACAACGTTGTACTTATTTGTAAACTCTCAAGATTATAGTGACAACTATAGAGCTACAGTGACACCTAGACTTTTCGTAGTTGTGAGACTGCCACTCTTTAGTACTTCGATTCCTCTTATGTATGTAACTATTAGTGATGAATGACTTAGGCTCCCCCTAAATCTGTTAGACTTCTTCACATTTGAAGTTATCTCTTTTTATTTGTGAACTCCCTTACTAGTGAAATTTAGGTTCCCCTAAGTTAATAAAAACTCCTTTCCCGAATGAGTAGGCTTTAGGCTCCCTGTAAAGCAGTGTAGTATGATCGAATTCAATGTAGTCTTCAACAAATTACTAATAGCTACAGTAGCAACATACACAGAGCAGATGAATGCTTCAAATATGAACTTCTCTCAAGCAAACAATGAAGAGCAATTCAAAACATATGCGACCACACTAATAACGAATGCAACCGAGCTTAAATAGCAAAAATAAACAAGAAACAATCCACAAAAAGAATCGACACAACTTTGCAAAAGGAAAATCATTCCAACATAACTGTATTGCATAATGAAGTAATTAAGAAAAGAAATATTTTACAAGATCCGCAACTTTCAAAACCACTTCTAAGATAGGAACATTCCGAGACATATTTTGAGAAAATTATGAAAATAACTCGGCAATATGCTAGGAAACTAACCAAATATATTTTGCCAATTTTGAAGGCATGCACTAACAATTCCAACTAATTCATTATCATATTGGAGAAATCGGCCCAAAAAGAAAGGAGAAATAATTTTTTTTCTAAGGAATGCATAGAGATGGACACACTGTGAGAGAATTAAATTTTTACTCTTACAATACACACTTGCTTACATTTCTTCACTTTATGGTTGTCTAACAACTCTTGAGTTTAATTTGCTTCATTCTTCCTTTCTTTTCTTGGTTTCCATGAGAGGTCACGTCTCTTATTTTAGGCACGAAAACTTTAGAGCCCAAGTAAGAGGACAGTTCCTTCTGAATTCTATAAATACACTTGTAGAAATTTGGGAAACAATGACACTAATGAACAGTGCCAATGAGAGGGGGGAAAAAAATTTGTCATCTTTTCCAAAAATCGGGTTTTTGGCTGGAAAAGACAGATGTTTTTGGATTTACGAAAATTCGTGACGCGTTTTTCGCGTCACAAAAAGACAACGCAAAAAACGCGTCATCTTTTTTCATTAAAAGTTTTAGCTTCTGCCCTAACATTAAAAAAATGCACGGCCCCCTTCTTTTCTCACGCTTTGTCCGAAGCCCCATCAGTCCGTTCGCCCAGCCTCCCAATCTCATCTGTCTTCAACGTCCGTTCAACATCCGGTAGCCAC
>JBBPDJ010036848.1:0-13462 GCA_037974625.1 Cucumis cinereus
TAGAAGTCTATATCTGTCTATCACAAAACAAGAAGTTAAACAAGTTTCCTCTTCTTCAGAAATTGAGCATACGAATCATCATGGACTTCGATTGAAGCAACGACGATTTTATCGGTAGATCTACACGGTTTTGAGCGCTTTTCAACGAGTTTCTTCTTCGAATCGTCTTCTACTTTGGGTTCTTCGATGGGAATTTCGAGGATCGGACCTCGAACGACATGAATGTTGCCACCGGTGACGAAAATGGGGGCAAAAGGGCAGAGGAGAAGGGAGAGAGAAAGCTAGATGAGAAGGGATCTGAAGGGTTCGAATCGGATGAATAAGATTGAGAGAATGAGAAAAATGGAAGAGATTAAAACAATGATGTGTTCTGGAGAAGAAGAGGAAGAAGAAGAGGAAGAAGAAGAAAAGGCTGGAAGAAGAAGAAGAGGCTAGAAGAAGATGAAGGGGCTGGAAGATGAAGCTGGAGAAATTGGAGAACATATGTCTGAAATAATCGGCCCCTAAACCCTAAATTAGAAGGGGTAATGTTGGTATTTTTTAATTTTCAAGATATGTCTTTTTTTTTTCTATAAGTTGTAAATATTTTCATTCTTTTTCTATTTTTGACAATTACCCATTATTTTATATTAATTGTTTTTGTATTATAATTTTTCCAATGTATTTGATATTTTTATTTTTCCAATTAAATTTGAGTAATGGTACTGTTAAATCTTTTACTGCGGAATGACTCTCATCCCTTCAAACTTAGCCTATGAAAACTTAGAAAGACGTAATTAGCAAAAAATTCAAGAATTGCAAATCATTGAAGTAGTAGAAAAAGAAGACGATGTAGTGAATCAAAGGAAATATGCTCAAAACAATAGAGTTAAAAACAAAAATCAATATTACAAGTAGAACACCGACGAGAAAATGTAAAAAGCCAACAGAAGAAGAATACTCACGAAAAGTAGAAGAAGGAAAAGGAAATTCCTTGTAGAAGAGTGGAACAACGGTGGGTTGAGTTTGTTAAGACAGCCCATTAAAAAGCCCATAAGTCCAATTTATTCTTTAATCATTCTTTTGTATAAAGCCCAACTTATAAGGGCTAGGTTATGAAATGAGTGAAATGTTGTTGTGTCTGTGTTAAGGGCAAGAGTTTTCCATCCCAATCTTTCTAGATACATTTGTTGTCTCCATTCATCATAAATGTGTGAGAAATATATATATGAAATGTAGGGTTTTCTCTTGTCAATATTCCTTCTTCATCTTCTTTAGTTTGCCATGATTTTAATATTTTATTATGGTATCAGAGCCCCGTCAAACGACAAGGGCCTTTATCATTTTTTTTTCTTAATTTTTTCTGATCCATCTCACGTTGCCGCTTCGCTTTCACCCATCTCCAATCCATTCAGATTCGTCCGCTTCGTTTTGTGGTTGCAAGTTCTACGGTCCGGCTTTGCATCTTTCGTCAGATTCAGCTGCTTTTCATCTTATTTCTGCGCTCTTTTTCGTTTTGTCTGCTATTCATCCGTCGGTCAGCAACTGCCCCAATTTTCAGTTTTTCATCGAACAACAAATAGGGGTTCTTCTCTATTATATTTTGCCTGATACCTAAATTTTTGTCGTAAGATGAGCACTCAATCGTCAAATGTGGGAATAGAGAGCTTCAGTGACAGTTTTTCATCCATCTCTACAATGTTCAACGCATGAAATAAAATTTCTATTGTCAAGTTCAACGATGAAAAATTTCTCCTATGAAAATTTCAGGTTGTTACAGCATTGGAGGGTGATTTGGAAAAATATATTGATCTTGATCTAGTGCCTCCACCTCTGTTACTCACCCATATGGTTGAAACTCCTCCAACTGCTTCCGGCGGATTCTCATCACAGCATGTTCAATTCCCAAATTCAGAATTTAAAAAGTGAAAACGTCAAGATCGTCTAATCTCTTCATGGTTACTCGGTTCGATGAATGAAGATATACTTCACCAAATGCTCCATTGCAACTCCACAAAAGAAGTATGAGTCAGACTTCATGGTATATATTCTTCACGCTATCTTGCTCAGGCGATGCAATTTAAGAATAAACTTCACAACATAAAGAAAGGGTCCATGCCTTTAAAAGAATACTTCATGAAAATCCAGCAGTGTGTGGATGCCTTGGGTTCAGTATATAAACTTGTATCCCGTGATGATCACATTCTATATATTCTTGTTGGTTTAGAATCTGAATTTGAATCTATGATATCTGTAATTTCTGCTCGTACTGATTTACCTTTTATACAAGATGTTACATCTTTATTACTTACTCAAGAATCCCGCACTGAAAGTAAAATCAGCACAGAAAGTTCTTTACCATCGACAAACATGGCTACTCAAGGTCAAAAAGGACACTGATCACTCGATTAAGCAACATAATCTTCATTCATCCAATAATAACAACCAGCGAGGACGTGGTGGGGGTCGATATAATTGTGGTGGTCGTTTCAATGGAAACAAACCTCAATGCCAAATTTGCACAAATTTAGGACATACTGCTGATCGCTGCTTCAGCCGTTACTTACCTCATCGACCGGCATCCACTCATTCATATTATTCCTCTTGTTTTTATCTAATGCCTACTAATCCTTCTGGTTTTTCTCCAGTGACAGCTATGGTTGCATCCCCTTATTTGAATATGAATAGAAATTGGTACCCTGACTCGGCGCCACACATCACCACACTAATAACTTCAACAATTTATCTACGGGATCTGAGTATGGAGGCCGAAATCAGATATATGCAGCAAATGGCTCAGGTTTGCGAATTCTTCACTATGGTTCTTCTTTTCTATCTACTGTTTCAAATTGATCATTGATCTTAAATAATTTACATCATGTTCCCACTATAACCATTACCAAGAACTTAATTAGTGTCTCGCAATTTGTAAAGGATAATGATGTCCTATTTGAATTTCACTCGTCTACTTGTTATGTGAAAGATCGTCGAACTGGCGAAACCCTTCCCCAATGGTTGCTGCATGATGGGCTTTACCGCTTCAACACCACTCCCTCTCATACTTGTCCACGAAGAATGTGTCTCTGTCGAGTTCCTCTCAAGTGTTGAGTGTTGGCTCCACTATATCCTCTGTTCTACCTTTTTTAGTCATGATAAGGTTAATATTTGGCATAGGCGTCTAGGATATCCTAATGCTTCTGTTGTTAAAATTGTTCTTCAAAAGCCCAAATATCCCGCTGTGAATATAAATAAATTACAATTTTGTGATTCTTGTGCGTTGGGTAAAACTAATGCTCTTCCTTTCCAATCTTCCCTATCTCAATACACTCAACCACTTCAATTAATTATTTGTGATCTGTGGGGTCCTGCTCATCATTTGTCTCGAAATGATTTTTGTTACTATATTAGCTTTATGGATGTTTATAGTCGGTACACATGGATTTTCTTTCTTCAATCCAAGTCAGAGGCCTTTTCGACTTTTCAAAAATTTAAAACACTGGTGGAACCTATTAGGAACTCGCATCTTACGTTTACAAACTGATGGTGGTGGTGAATTTAAACCTTTTATACCTTTTTTTATCTCAACATGGTATTGAACATCGTTTAACTTCTCCTCACACATCCCAAAAAAATGGTATAATTCAAAGAAAACATCGACACATTGTCGACATAGGTCTAACTCTTTTGTCACAAGCTTCTTTACCTCTTACTTTTTGGGATGAAGCCTTTGCCACTGCTGTCTATCTCATAAACAGGCTTCCTACTCCAGTTCTTAATCATGTTAGTGCCTTGACATATGTCGACATAGGTCTAACTCTTTTGTCACAAGTTATTTGGCCTCACACCCAACTATTCTTCACTACGAGTGTTTGGATGTAAATTTTTCCTAATTTACGCCCATTCCAGTCTCATAAACTGTCTCTTCGGTCTAGTCCTTGCATCTTTATAAGTTATAGTACTTCTCATAAAGAATACAAATGCTAATCTTCCACTGGTCATCTTTATATTTCTCGACACGTTATGATCGATGAATTATCTTTTCCTTACAAATCTATCTCCAACTCCCTTCCCTCCGCTTCGTGGAATGTTTCTCTTCCTCCTATCTCCTTCATTCTTGCACCCATTCCTGAGGACCATAATGAAAATTTGCAAACTCTGTTCCAATTACTACTAACTCTAAGATTCCAAATTCTATTGATGTGTCTCCTCTAGATACAGGTTCTCTTGCAGATTTACCGAAAAATGATGACTCACAAACATCACAGTCGCCTACTTTATCATTGGCAAATTCAGATTCCTCTTTGGAACGTTCCATTGTTGTTAATACTCTTGTTGTTAATGCTCACTCTATGATAACTTGAGATAAATGTAGCATTTTTAAACCTAAGGCATATTTAGTTGATTATATGCAACATGAGTCATGTTAAAGAAGCTCTTAAACATCCTCAATGGAAGCGAGCCATGGAAGATGAATACAATGCACTGATGAAAAATCACACTTGTACCTTAGTTCCCAAACCAGTTAACAAAAAGATAATTGGGTGCAAATGGGTCTTTAAAAAAAAAAACTCGGATGGTTCTGTTACAAGGCTCGCTTAGTAGTAAAAGGCTTTCATGAAACACCCAATTTTGATTACACTAAGACGTTTAGTCCAGTTGTTAAACCTATTACCATTAGAGTTCTTCTGACTCTTGCTCTCATGAAGGGTTGGTCAATTCGTTAGCTTGATGTAAACAATGCATTTCTTTATGGTTTCCTACATGAATCCATTTACATGGAACAACCCTCGGGTTTTCATATGCCTACTACTTTCGCAATGGTATGTCACCTTAAGAAAGCTTTATATAGTCTAAAACAAGCCCCTCGTGCTTGGTACGAAAGGTTAAGTTCTTATTTACACTCTCTTAGGTTTCAAACTTCTCAAGCTGACACATATCTACTTATGAAAACTACATCTACTGCCTGTTGTTATATATTGATTTATGTTGATGACATCATTGTATTGAGTAGCTCACCTACCGTTTTGGATGATTTAGTTACATCTCTTAATTCAACTTTTGTTTTAAAGGATCTTGGCACTCTCAGCTATTTTCTTGGTATTTAAGTTTCTTATCCAGAAAATGGAGGTATGTTTCTTTCTCAATCTAAGTATATTTTAGATCTACTCCATAGAACAAAGATGGCTGAAGCCAAGCCCATTGCTACTCCAATGATCAGTGGCCCACTTTTATCAGCTCATCAGGGTGAGCCATTCGATGATCCTTTCTTGTATAGAACTGTTGTTGCTGCTTTACAATATGCCAGTTTCACTGACCCTGAAATCTCCTTTATTGTTAATAAAGCCTGTTAGTTTATGCACTCTCCCACTAATTTACATTGACAAATGGAGAAACAGATTTTTCGATACCTTAGGGGAGTCTTCTCTCATGGCTTATGGCTTCAAAGTCAAATCATCTTAATGTGTATGGTTTTCCTGATGCTGACTGGGCTTTCGATCCCGATGACAGAAAATCCACCTCTGGTTTATGTGTTTATTTTGGTGGTAACATAGTTTCTTGGGGTTCCAAGAAACAATCTATTATTTCTCGTTCAAGCACTGAAGCTGAGTATCGTTGTCTTGCTCTTGTGGCTACTGAAATGGTATGGATTTGTTCTCTTTTAACTCATCTTAATATCGTTCTATCTCATCCTCCTGTTTTGTGGTGTGATAACTTAAGTGTAGTTCATTTGTGTGTTAATCATATACTACACTCCAAAACAAAGCATGTTGAAATTGATATCTATTATGTTCGTGACTTGGTGTTTCAACAGAAAATAAAACTTCGACATCTTCCCGCTACTGAAAAGATCGCTGATGTCCTCACCAAATCGTTGTCAGCAACAAATTTCTACAAATTCAAAAGAAAACTCATTTGATGTGTTGCCATCAGTTTGCATGGGGTGTTAAGACATCCCATTAAAAAGCTCATTAAGTCCAAATTATTCTTTAATCATTCTTTGGTATAAAGCCCAATTTATAAGGGCTAGGTTATGAAATGAGTGAAATGTTGCTCTGTGCGTTGAGGGCAAGAGTTTTTTATCTCAATCATAATTAATATTTATTCCGTTTGTTATTCTTGAGCATCCCAGTTTAACAAACCAATTGACTTTACAACTTTTATAATATAGATGGGTTATCTCTCAATGTTAAATGATTTTGAGAATGAAGCACTTCATTATGATGCTCATATTATTTAATATGTTATCATAGTTAGTAGAAACCCACATTTGGTCTAAAAATCAAACCGTCCACCTTTAACTAAGTGCCAATTTGCTTTTATCTCAGATAATAATAATAAATGCTATTTAATATGATATTTTTTTTTTTTTTTTTTGGAAACTTTTAAGTTGGACAAGTTGAAAAGAGAGTGTCTCTTTCCAATTCCCATTGATAGAAAGACCAGTTTATTAATGTTGTTGTTGGGATCATCGATCATTTACAAATCTTAAACAATAATTGGAGCTTTTTTCCTGTTGATGATAAAGTTTCTTCCCAATTAGACCGATCTATTTGTCTGTTACAATAATTGAAGTGATCGGTATGTTGACCCCAAATGCCTATGAATTGAAATGTATTCCACAATCAAATTTCTATGTGCAACTTTTTGTATATATGTGCCTCAAGATTATGATTCATTGACTTATGAGCCTCAATGTCTTTATTGTCTGCTTTGAAATTATTAGGGTTTTAGGTTCTTGATATTCAAATAATAACAATTTTTATAACAAAAAGAAAAGAAAATTCGCCATTTGTGAGGACAAAATTAAAGAACTTCTTGGAAATTACATTATCCAGAAATAAGAAAAAGAAAAGAAAATGTTTTACACCAACTTTTTTCTTTCTTAAGTTTTCCATTGATTATACTTTTAATTGTCATGTGTGTTATACTGACTATAACTTTTAACCAAAAAATTAAAAAAAAATTAGAATTCAAAACTCAGATCCTTAATATTGTTGAGATAAGAAAAAACTAAAAAATAAGATAAATACTATAACTATTTGAATTAAATATGAAAGCTTAAACTTACTTTTGAAGAGAACAAAACAATGTTCTTTTAAGTTTATTTGGAGTTACTAGTGTTGTACCACATGTATTGTACATATATATTTAATTTTTTTTATTTTTTAATATTTAGTTAAAATTTTGTTCAATATAATTACCTCTGCCTATGACTGATTAATTTTATATATTTTTATAATATAATCTTCTTTTGTTTGTTCAATATATTTATATGTGTTTTAGTCTATAATGTTTCTCAATGTTTAAAAGAAATTAGTCTATATGAATTCAAAAATTTAATTTAGTTCGTTTATGTTTTAACAGTTTTTTTATCACGATCGCTAGTTTATTTGAACTACCAATCCTAAAATTTTTTGTTTATAAAAAAACTTGTGAAATTTTAATATCCTAGAGATGTAACTACCATTAACATTGAATACATTATTTATACAGTTTAAGAAAAATTATAATATTTAATATTAATTCGTAGTTTAACAAACACAAAAAAAAAAAAAAAAAAAAAAGGAAAAAGAGTCCGATTATGCTTTCTTCTTGAGGAAAAAGATTCCAATGCTAGAGATTCCAAGGTAATCTCAAAGGGTCAAGTTCGTTATGACTAGACCAAGACGAAGAAGATACATGTGTCATAAAATTAGGGCAAATATCAGGATAGAAAACGATATGGAAGTGTGAGAGGTTCCGCTCTGATAACTAACCTAGTAAGATGTGCTTTGAGGACGAACCAAGTGGAAGCTAGTGAGCATGTAACGCCTCCAGTTTAGGAGGAAGACATGAATGAAGGGATATCGCATCTAAATGAGAGACCCTAAAGTGGAAGTAAGGTTAAAAAAAGGCTTAAAAGAATTTGAAGTTAGTAAGATGTCGGAGCTGTTAGTTGCCAAATTCGGATTCCGAATCCTGGTCCAAATTTGGGACTTGGACCGTTACAACCATATTTCAAATATTTAGAATATCTTCAAATAAAATAATCAAAGATTCTCAAATAATATGCTAAGATATCTCAACAACTTTTTAATATTTAGAGTATCGAATATATTAATCAAAGGTTACCAAATAATATGCTAAGATAACTACACCGTCATTTAAATATGTCAAATATCTTCAAATAAAATAATCAACCAAATATGTTAAACATCTTCAAATAAAATATTCAACGATTCCCAATTACTATGTTAAGATAAATCGTAAAAAACAATTGTCTAGTTAACAAACTCTAACAAACTTCCCCTTTGGTAGACACCATTTTTTTCGGCAACCATTCACCAGTCAAGCCACAAAGGCAGAAGAAGAGTCAAACTACCATAAGCATAGATCATCCCAGAGACAATGTTTTATTTTTTTAAAAAATAATATAGCAGAACTGGGCATCCAGTTATATATATAACAAAATGCAAATGCCAATAGTAGGTAGACCACTCCAAATGTAGATCATCCAAAACACATCAAAATCAACTAACAACAGAAAGAAACAAAACATAAAAGTCAGCAGCTAACCAGAACCAGTAAAAGTCAACTGAGCCAACAAACATCAACACACCCAAACATTCAGCCAACAGCCAACAAACATCAACATCATAGCAAAATACCCAACTGCAGAGTTAGTTCTAACCACATCAACACCTACCCATCCAGCCATTCTCTCCCTTGATTGCAAAAAGAAATCAATCATGTGTGGTGCCAAAAGAAATCTAAGACACCACAATAAATGGAGAACAAATAGGGATCTTTAAACCATAGGACTCAACATGGCAAGTCAGTTTAGTAAACACAAGCTCTCCCACATTAACTATGACATTCGTGCTAACATAATAGATAAGAGTGCCTAAGGCAGAAGAGACACTAGATGCATGAGTGGATGGATACCACGTAACCATGCTTATCTTATGAAGAATTGTATATTTGACACTAAAAGCTGCAACTGAAAGATTTCCTGTAATATTCAGAACTACTGAGATTATTAAATTCAGCTGGAAGGTTGACAATCAACTCTCCAACTAATCGTGTACAGAGAGAACCCACTTGTAAAATCGTTTTTGTGAGACCAACATGATGAATAAGCTCTATAATCTCAATATACGAATGATGCTTGTCAGAGATGTTTAGCTCGTCAGCTATCTTCTTTTGAACAACATACTTCCACTTTGCTACGTTATCTTCACAGTGGAAGATACTCCATTAATAGGAATCGAGGGATCACTTAGAGCAATCTTTCTACTTTCCACTTCGTTGGAGATAAATTGAAGCCCTTTTAAAAAATTGTCCCGAGATGAACTGAGAGTTGCATTCTTTCCTTGGAATGTACTCTCTTGCTAGGCACTTTATCAGTTGAGTTAATATTTAATTTTGATGATTTAACAAGACGAGAAATATAGTCATCATCTTTAGAGGGGGACGAATCAGAATCAACATTCATAGATCATAAGGAGCCCAATTCAGGTTGGACAAATTTTCATAAGGTAAAGAATTCTCATCATCAACAATAGGACACGAAGGACCCAACAAAGGTTTGATTGCAACAGAATTAACTAGTACTTCATCAGAAACCATAGAGTCAGAACTATTGTCAGTAACATTTGGCTCAACTAAGGTAGCATCATCAGAAATCACACCACCATCAGGGTTATCCGTAGAAGACACAATAGTGCTTTCAATCGGTTCATGACTAACAAGATGAGTAATAAATACAAAAGCATAGACATGCAAAGATTCTAAACTAACATTACATTAGTAGCAATAGCATCATTGTCATTTCAGACCTACCACTTGCAGATGAGAAAGTACCAACAATCGACAAGACTGAAGAAGATGCTTTCAGCATTTGAACAAAAAAATGGGCATCCCATACGGACTCCATGAGCGTTGTTCTGAGAGGCAAGGGCGTCTGCACTAGCTTAAAGTTTCAGTGAATTCTATGGTTGATGAGACTGATACGTTCCTCGTCTAGAGGAAATCATGATGAACCTAAGACGATTACTGAAGTTGAAACACACTAAAATTTGACAGCACAGTAACCATTAGAGATATTCGAAGAGGCACAAGAGAATGAAGGCTGAAGATTTTCATGAGAATAAATCCTTCACGGATCTACAAATAAACATTCATATATGGAAATAATATTTTGTTGAAGTTGCTGCTAGACACTTCCAATGTTATTGTCAATGCCTTTGACATGTTCACCATGATGACCAAATGTAGTAATATTACCCTCTTTGGCTATTTTTAAGGCAAAACAAACAATCAAAGAGAAACCAGATTAACACAAACCATACAACCAATCAATAGTTTTGACAGCGGAAGCAATTCAAATCAAGCGCGATGAACCCATTGGCAGACAGACAAAAACAAAATAAAGTCAATAAAAGTCTGAATCCTCTAATGCGGCACCATGAAAAAACAATATCCAAAATAGTCATCTTCTTCATATTGTTGTATTGATAAAAGAATCAATATTATCCTTTTCCACAGCTGATACGTTGGCACAAACATTCAACTATGAACTTGTAACGCCCCGAATTTCCAAATTGAATCGGATCGTTACTTAACTAAAACCAATAAATTTGAAAGACGGAAATAGTACAAAACAAATACTTTTATTCAAAATCAAATAATCATTTAAAATGTCATCAAAATAAATACTTAATTAAATGCAAAAAATGCCTAGACGGTATCCCTACAAATAGTTTTTTAAATCAAAATAGTTACAACGAATAAAATAAAATAGATAAATAGTAATGACACTAGAAAACATAGTGCGGAAGCAATAGGTATCGTGGTCTCCCACGGTATAGTCACTTGTTCTTCTTGTCCCTTGTCGGTCTTTTCTTACATTTGTCTGGAATACAAAACACAAAAAGGATGAGTATAAAATATACCCAGTAAGAGACCCACCTACTAATCCCACTAGGTGACCGTTAACACTCTATTAACTTGTAATCTACGACACACAATCAAAATGGTTTGGTAGGAATGCCTATACAGCCCAATGTCAGGGTCGTCCTAGCAAACCTGTGGGACTACGTGCAAAAGCATCTACGTCGAGACACATGTCACACAGACTTGTTAACCCGACCCATGGAACACATGCCAGACAGACTTATTAACCCATCCCACACTCGAAGTACACAACAGTTAATAGGTAGAGTTAACAGATACCATCATCCAACAGAAACCACAATCAATAAGTAAAGAAGTCACAACAATAACTTCGTTTCCATATGGACCAGTTAACATGCTTTGCATATTTCACATAGTACGAAAGGTCATGCATAAACACCACACAGTTAATTACACAAAGACCCAAACGTCATGCTATAATATAACCAAAGAATCCAACTATCACTTATCCAACATCCCATATGAATAAACATCTCATATGAATAAGGTATCCCATAACATCCTTAAAACATAACCACAATAACTAGTTCAATGACAGCAGAAAATTTCAAAGGCATGCACGCGACCCAATCCATCCTCCACACTTTATACACCTAAAGCGTGGATTTAGTAGAAGTATCCCATACCTTACGCGACCAAAAATTGCTCGATGACAACTCCTCAATCAGCCTAAACAAAAAAAAACTAAATTAATAATTTTTCCCATAAAATTAGAGAAAAATTATTAATAAAATTTACCTTCAAACATCTCATTACTCTTACCAAATGGTTGGCAAACTTCAACTCAGTTTGTAGCGAATACCTACGAATTAACCATGGGTAACTCCCCAACTTGACCTTCAATCAATCAAACAAACAATGAATTAAATCCAAATATTAATTCCCTAATTAAATCTTTAAATGGGTATCAAAAATCCCATACTAGATCACCCAAAACGCACAGACAAAGTTACCCACAGTCTACCGGTGACGACGGTAGCATGTCTGAGAGTGGCTGCACGTCATAGAGGAGACGCACGTAGGCAGAATTGCAGCGGTCAGACTGAGTCACAGGGCAACGCACGAACGACATGACTCGTAAAGAGTAACTTGAAGGCACGAGACTCAATGCAAACGTGGAGACGCGACATACAGCATTGTGCGAGCAGACCTGACGCGAAAAGCGACCGCGTGGTAGCTCGAAGCTGGCGCGTGAAACCTTCGCGACGTGAGTTGGTGCAACTCGGCTTGCACACAACTCTGATGAAGAGGTCGCAACTTGGCTGCATGACACTAGCGGGACTTTGGCTCGACTACAAACAGAGGTAGACAGAAAACGACGATAGCAGGCATCGTTTGAGGGTCTTGGCCAACGGACGAAGGAGAGGGTGAAGGAGAAGGGCAGCGGCGGCTTGAGGTGAGGAAGAAGAAGATGACGAGGAAGAGGTCAAACCTTAATCGTATAACAAAATAATAATAATAATAATAATAATAATATTATTATTATTATTATTATTATTATTTCTCTCTTTTCTCTTTCAAACTCTTTCTCTTGTCTCAATTAATTCCATATTTACTCTCTCTTCATTTAAAACCCATTTTTCACCAACCATAAATACTTTCTCTCTCCATCACATTAATCTCAATAAATCCATAACCGAAATAACTCCTAAACAACTCCTAATTGGATTAAAAACATCCCAAATAATTAAATATCCGAATAAAAAAATTTTAATTTAATTTTCTTAAGATAATTAAATAAATAATTTACCTTAATTTTGGGGATGTTATACTCTTTCCTCCTTAAGAAACTTTCGTTCTCAAAAGTTCTAGTTCTCGAACAACTCTGGACAACGAGCTCTCATGTAATCCTCTTGCTTTCAAGTCGCTTCTTCAACTTGTTGATTCTGCCATAAAACCTTTACCATGGCAATTCCCCTATTACGTAGCACCTTCACCTCTCGAGCCAAAATCTCAATTGGTTGTTCCTCATAGCTCAAATTCTCATTGAACTGCAGGAGCTCATAATCAATGACATGAGACGAATCTGCTACATACTTCTATAACATCGAGACATGAAAGACGTCGTACACTACAGAGAGGGATGGTGGTAATGCTAACCAATACGCTACAAGATCAATTCTCTCTAGAATCTTAAATGGTCCAACAAAACGGAGACTCAGCTTCCCCTTCTTTGCGAATCTCAAAACACCCTTCATAGATGCTACATCCAGAAACACCTTATCTCCCACCTCGAATTACAAGTCTTTCTGTCTCACATCTACATAACTCTTCTGTCTACTGTGAGTTGTTTTCATGCGAGCTCTAATCTGCTAAATAGCTTTATTCGTAGACTGCACCAACTCAGGACCAACCTGTTGGGTTTTATATCCTAAAACTCATAGATAGTAAATGTAAACGGTTGACCGTTATTAATAAACAATTATTATTTCAATGAATAGTAATTGATTTTTTTTGTCTAATTAATCCAAATCCAATAAACTAACATCCTAAGTTGTTTTATGAGTCTTGAATAGTATGTGGAGAC
>JBBPDJ010036849.1:0-13460 GCA_037974625.1 Cucumis cinereus
TGGAAGTTGATCCCGAAGATGAGGATGACCTTGATGAAGATGACATTGTTTATTTCTCACGTAAGTACAAAAATTTTATTAAAAAGAAGAAGCATTTTAAGAAATACCTATCTACCCAAAGAGAGTCAAAAGGTAAGAAAAGCAAAAAGGATGAGGTGATTTGTTATGAATGCAAAAAGGCGGATCACATTAGAACGGATTGCCCTCTCCTCAAATCATCTAAGAAATCTAAGAAAAAGGCAATGAAAGCTACTTGGGATGATGGTAGTGAATGTGAAAGTGGAAGTGAGGTTGAAGAAAGGGCACACCTTATTCTCATGGCTCATAGTTACAAAGCAGATGAACATGATGATGAGGTAACTCTAGAACCTCTTTCTATTGATGAATTGTTTGAAATTTTTGAAAGTATGAAAAATGACCTTGAAAAACATAGTTCTAAGTATCTTGTGCTTAAGAAGAAATGCAATGTTTTAACCAGTGAAAATAAGTCTTTACTTGAAAAAATTGCTTGCTTTAAAGAGGATGAAAATGTTGGAAAAATTGAAGAATAAAATGTCTCTTTTGATAAGCATTTTTGTAATTGTAATGAGAAAGATGCTTTGCTTGATAAAGTTAGATTTCTTGAGCATGATGATTGTGAAAAAGATAACTTGATTAAAGTGCTTAAAGAAAATGAACTAAATGTTTTACAAGATCTTGATAAAGCTAAGGAAACTATTAAAAAGTTGACAATAGGTGCTCAAAGATTGGACAAAATTATTGAAGGCAAGTTTTATGGTGATAGGAGAGGTTTAGGCCATATTGATGAATTTTCTGCTCCTTCAAGTTCTAAAACTACATTTGTTAAAGCATCTTCTATTGCGCCTAAACTTAATGTGCCTAATGATGTATGTAATTATGTTAAATCTATTTTTATACCTATAAGTCATAATTGTGGGGTTGAAGGTCACATTAGACCTAAATGCTTTAAATTGAAGTATGCTTTAAATTATTTTTCTTCAATGATTTGTCATCATAAAAAAAGGGAAGATTGTTGGCTTTTTGGTCCTTAATCTCGGATTAATTAATTTTAATTAATTAATTAACTGGTGTTTTGATGATAACAAATCTAAATCTTTTTATTAGCAATTTTGTTATTTTGAATAGTTCATAGTGTAAAGCTCGGACAATGATTTTGACGTCTCTTGAATCACCCAAATCGGAGTTCAAACGACGAAAATATTGTTGAAAGAAGCTTAAGGGAAAAATACCCGAGATGGTGACGCGGTGGCCAAATAATCAAATTGAGCTAGTTAGAGAAAGCCACTTGGAGCAATGAAAGAGCAACATGTGGCTTTTGATTTTTGGATTGGCTTTAAAAGAAAATGAATTTAATATTATTTTATGTTTGTGTTCAACGGCTAGTTTTTTTTTTTTTGAATTGGTGGAATTGTTTTTATTGGACTTTAAAAGAAATGGTTTAAAAAAAGATACATATTATTATATTACTATTTGTGTATGTGTCTAACAACTAGTTGAAATTAAATCTCTACCATTCAATTTTTTTTATCTTCATCCAATGACTCAAAATGATTTTCATATTTCAATATCCTTCCTCTCTTTTTAAATACTTCATCTTTCCTCAAATTTCTTTCACTTCACAATCCTCAAAAATTAAAAAAGCCAACATTGTTATTCTCTCTAAAGCTTCTAATTTTCATTCTTTTCATCTTGTTCTTGAGAGAATTTTTATTGTATTGTAAAGATATTATTGCGAGCTCAAAATTGTATATCCGCTCTTTTTAGATAGTTTTTTCCTTTGTGTGATTTAAAATTTCAAATATTGTGACGGTTGGATCCTAACCCGTGGAAAGGATCGGGTTTGCTCTTGAACTCGAAAAAAGAGCAAGGTAGCGGTTCGGCTCTAATCCGTGGAAAGAGTCAAAACAAGATTTTCAATCAAAATCTCAAGAGGTGCTTCGATAAGTGGATGTAGGTCGAGTTTGACCGAACCACTATAAAATTACGGTGTCTTCTTCTCTATTTCTTCTCTAATTATTTTTTGCATTTAATTTTAGTTGCATATTTTTGTTGGTTGAGATTGACTGTATACTCTATTACACATTTTTATCAATCTTGTTATTTAGCATAAATTAGTTAGAGTTTTTATTAATTTAATTTTAAAATTATCTAATTAGTTTAACTTGGACGTATTTAGTAAAAAGTTTAATTAAACTCTATTCACCCCCTTCTAGGGTTGCCATATCGGTCCAACAGTTATACCTTAGAGAAACTTTCATTCTTAAGGCTACTAACTTGAGAATTTGAGAAGATGCCAGTGAGAATATATGAAAATGGTTGAAAATGAAGGTGAAGAAGATGAGTTTGGTGGTGGAGAGTTGATTGATGAAAAATGAAGTATTTTCTCATCCTTTTATAGGCCAAAAGTTGTTGGAAAAGTCCTAAAATTATGGTTGGCCATTCTCCCTTCATTTTAGGTGTAGAATAACAGGCTTGACCGAGGAAATAACAACCAGAATTGACTGGACGGAAATCTGGAAAAAACTAAATTTTGTGATGCTCGTACATCACTTCTATTGGTGCATCATATAGAAAGAATCTCAGAAAACAACAAAAAAAAAACCCTGCCAGATCAGCACCAAATTAGCAAGTAACATTTTTTAAGTACAAATATCCGCAATGAGCTCATTTTAACAGATTTTACTAAAAAGTAGAAAAAATAACTCAATGTTTCATTATAAAAGTTCACAAATAATAGCTAAAAACATGCATTTTATGGCATGAATCACACCCCCAAACCAAAGCCTTTTCTTGTCCTCAAGAAAAATATCATTAACAACACTTTTACCTATAAGTAACCACCCAAACATAAAAAAAGTTTGATAAATGCCAAGACAACAACTTTCAGAATGGGTCTCTAATACAATACCTTGCATAGCTACAAACTCCCTAAGTAACCACCCAAACATGCCAAACTAGCCACCCAAACATGTCGAACTAGCTCAGTTACCAATCATTGATCTTAAGGAAGCCCAAACATACTACAACCTTACCGAACACCAAACTAATACAGATTACAGAAGGTTCTTTTTCTTTTTCTCCAAACTTAAACTGTTATTAGGTCTCAAAGCTTCAATTTTACAAGCCTTCATTTCTTCTAAACTTTGCTAAGACAATCCTAAATGTCATTCTTGCCCCTCATGCTAACCCTTTCACGTGAAGAAAGCATAAGAATATCATGCTTCACTTCTAACTACTTGTCTTTCACGTAAAGAAAGCTCAAGAATATCATGTTTCACTTCTAGCTACTTTTGGTAGCCAACATGGAAAGAAGTATTGTCGCAACGTTTTTTTTCTTTTTTTTTTTTTACAAGGCCTAGCATTACCAGAAACATACACAGTCTCACAAAAAATACCAAATCTGACAAGACATTATACTGGGATAAATAATGTTAAAGTTCTTCCCTCAAACTTAAAATAAGTAATGCCCTCAATGCTTGAAAAAGAGAAACTACAAAAGGGCAAAACAGAAGAATGATGTTTTGGTTTTGTTGCAAAATGTATGGCTGGGGTCTCTTAGTACAACAAAATTAGGTAGCATGCATAAGACTAGCCTACAAATGTTTTGCACAAATAGACAACATAAAACTCTTGATTTTGTGTTCTTTTGGGATTGAAAGCAAGGTATACAGAAAAGAGATATGCCCTAAGTATCATCATGAAGAGCATATTTGCACAACAAACAAAAGCACCATGCTTCCAACAATTTTCATGCAATTTCAACTTAAAAAATTGACCATAAAACTAATCAAAAAGCAAAGGAAAGAAAACTAAAAACAAAGAAAAATAAAATGAGATGAGTTCTGAGATTATAAAAAGAAGAATAGTTAACCATAAACTAGCCTAATTTTTTCCTGCTACTGCGTTTGTATCACCTTGTTTGATGTGGGTGTATGCCTTTCACTTTGGCTTTTTATCTGCACACTGAAGTAAGGGATAAGAAAGTTCATCTAATTAAATAAACTCACATTGATTGTAATACTCGTGCCAATTTGATAAATCAGTTAGTCAAGGGCAGTCGATACACTAAAGGCGTGAGTTAAAAGAATCCAGTTAGCTATGTCGGTCTTGTGGAGAATGGCATACTTAACACATAATGCGACAACTAATCAAAGCCCAGAAGAAGGCCAAGATTTTACAGCCCCACTAGTTAATTTTGTAGCTAAAACTTTAGAGGAAGGAAGCTGGATGTAGTATCAGCTGCATATTCAAGATTAAGAAATTTATTTATAACTAGACAAGATAAGTCAAAACTCAACCCTCGTACATGGACCAGTCGAAACTCTTAATCACTAGGGTCGTTAAATCCAGCTGGAAGATCAAAGATTATCTCACGAATAAATCGTGGATAGAACAGTCCCACTTGAGACACTGTTTTAGTAAGACTAGTGTGATTTATGAGATCCATGATTTCTATACATGAATGGTGCTTATCATAAATATTTACTTCATCAGTTATTCGTCTCTGGATATCATATTTCCATTTTGCAACATTTTTCTTGCAATGAAAAGAAACTTCATCAAGTGGCACAGAAGAAACATTTGGTGAACTTTACGCATTCCTAGATTGTTGGAGACATATTTTGTACTCTTGATGTTTTTGGGATGAAGAGACTCAGCAGCATATTGTGTACCTTGCTCTTTGTGTTTTTTATTTGACAACCTGGAGGAAGACACACCAACTTGCTTGGTTGTCTTAATATTTTCAACAATACAAACATCGTCATCTGATACTATAGGCTCAGTTGGTTCTTGTTGAACCTCAGGTAGATCTCTCGAAGTCACTATTAATATGAACAGTAGAAGGATTAACATAATTTGTAGGGTCTAATGGTACTGTATGATCATTAAGGGGGTTAGAACAGGTATTAGTACTAGGAAAGCAAGAAGAGTATTAATGACAGGAGGATCAAAACAGGGATAACAGGAGAGTCCGCATTATGAACATGATGGTTAATCAAGGAATCATCAGTATGAGTAACTACAATAGATTCAGTAATTGAATCTAGCAAAAATAATTCATGCAAGGAAGTATTCCTTAAGTTATTGTTTAGGTTAGTCATACTAACATCAACTACAGTACTAATCGTTTCAGAGTGTGTAATACTTCAATCAGTGATAGTGAGAGAAGGATTTGCTAATCGAGATAATCTAATATGAAAATCCTAGGATTTATAAATTAGGAACCCAATTGGCCAACCCCTAATAACAAAGTCTAAGACCCCCAAATCAATTTGACAAAAACCCAAGGAAATGGATTAGATTTGGATTACCCTTTGATCTAAGACCAGTAGATAAAGAGCACTAGTTCCTCACTCCAAGTTCGAACACTTCACAAGCAATGTGATCAAACTTACCTGAATGTTCTTGGTTTGCAACCCTAAATCAAGAATTGCAAAAGATGCCGATGAGGTTCTGTCATCTACCAAAGAATTTTCATTCATAGAAAACCCTAAAAACTTCAATAAAAAAAAACTGTTTAAAACAACCTAAAGGCAAGACTTAATAGTTTCCCAATAAAACCCTAATTCATTGGAAAAAGACTAGATTATCCCTTTTTAAATGTTATTAAAAAAAAGATAAAATTGGAAAATATTAAAAATACATCACAATTATTAAATAAAGTCTAATTAATAATTTGATGCTTGTATGGATCATATTATCCTCTCCTTCTTTTGAAGGATTCGTCATTGAATCTCAATTGGTTCCATCTTGTAGTGTCAATTGATTCCAATTCTAAATCTTTTGATCAATTGTTGTTGCTTGAATCTCTGCAATTGAGTTCACCTCTTTTTGAATGTGAGAATTCAATGCTAATTGTAGTTTCTTGGCTCTTGAACGTGTGATTGGTCTTGGAGGTAACACAAAGATGTCCTGGTTCATATCATCTTCTTCCTCTTTTGAAGGATTCGTCCCCGAATCAAGCTTGTTATCTGCATCAAAAGGAGTTAAGTCAGAAACATTAAAAGTAGTACTCACCATACTTACCTTTAAGATCAATCTGGTAGGCATTGTCATTTTTTTTATCACTTGAAAAGGTCTACCTCCTCTTTGGTTTAACTTTAAATCTCGTTGATGTGAAAATCTTTCCTTCCGAAGGTGGACACAAACAAATCTCCCTCCTTAAATATCATGGGCTTTTGATGTTGATTAACCTTCTCCGTTACCTTGGCATTTTGCTTCTCAATTTTTTCTTTAACCTGTTTATGGAGCTCTCGAATGATGGTGACCTTCTCTTCAACGTGAGCATTTGCCACCTCATTAGAAGACAAAGACAACAAGTCAGTAGGTGTTAAAGGATTAAAACCATACACAATCTCAAACGGTGAACATTTAGTAACACTATGAACAGTCCTGTTGTACGCAAATTCAATAAATGGTAGAAAATCCTCCTAAGTTTTGGTACTTTTATCTATTAGAACTCTAAGCATAGTCACTATCTTTCTATTAACTACCTCAATTTGTCCATCAGTCTGAGGATGACACGTAGTGGAGTAGACTAGCTTAGTACTAGTTTTCCCCAAAGTACTTTCCAAAAATGACTTAAGAATTTTACATCCCTATCACTAACAATGCTTCTAGGAATGCCATGCAATTTAACTACATCCTTAAAGAACAAGTCAACCACATGTTTAGCATCATTAGTTTTATTACATGCAATAAAATGAACCATTTTCCTAAACCTGTCAACTACCACAAAAATGTTATCCCTCTCTCTCTTAGATCGAGGTAAACCTAACACAAAATCTATTGAAATATCTAACCAAGGTCCACTAGGAGCTGGTAAAGGCAAAAACAGTTCATGCATTTTAGACTTAGACTTAGCTTTTCTACATGCAATACAACTTTCACACACCTTATGTACATCATGTCTCATTCTAGGCCAATAAAAATGTTCACTCAACATGTCATATGATTTAGTAACCCCAAAATATTTCATTAAGCCTCTTTCATGCGCCTCTCTAACTAGCAACTCCCGAATAGAACAAGTGAGAATGCAAAGCTTATTCTTCCTAAACAGAAACTCATCAAACATCATATAATCAGGCACATCACATTTTTGCTTGAGATTTTCAACAATAGGTGCAAAATAAGTGTCCTATGAATACGATGCTTTAATTTGTTCCAATCCAAGCAACCTAGTGCAAAGGGTGTTTAGCAAGACATATCGTCTAGATAGCGCATCTGCAACTACATTTTTCTTACCTTTCTTATATCGTATAACACAAGAAAAAGTTTCATCCTTTTAGGTACAAGTAATATAGGAAAACTACAAGGACTTAAACTTTCACATACATACCCATGAGCAAGCAACTCTTCAAGTTGTCTTTGAATCTCTTTGGCCTCTTGTGAATTGGATTGATATGTTGGTCGATTTGAAATCTGAGCACCTAGAATGAATTCGATTTTATGCTCAATGACCTCCAATGGTGGTAACTCCTTAGGTAACTCGTCGGAAAAAACACCATTGAATTTCTGTAAAAGAGACACAAACAAGCTACCCAAAGAGGATCCAAGATCCTCAGATAGCAAACAAACTTCTTTAACCGTAACCATGAGTATGGTTCTTTTTGAAAACATAGCTCTTCTAACCTCATAAGACTTAGTACTCCCACTCACTAGCTTTCTCTCTTTTTTCTCTATAAGTCGCATGCTATGATCTTGCTTTTCTCTCATTGCTTTACTCTCAATCCCTTATTTTCTATCAAGCTCTCTTTTTCTTTTTTCAATCCCTCATTTTCTCTCAATATCTCCTTTTCTTTTCTCGATCTCTTATTTTCTCTCAAACTCCCTTTTATTTTTGTTGCGACTTCTTCTCTTCTTTTCTCTAACTTTTCTTGATCAATAAGTACCTCTTTAGGGAAAAGGGATACAAGTACAGTTTTTTCTACCGTTGTGTGTAAAAGTGTAACGGTTAAGAAAACCATTATAAACAACTTCCTATCAAATTTTCAAGACCTTCCAAGGAGTATGTCACCTGCATGCATGGGTACCACGTCACACAATACTTCATCCTTGTATCTAACAATGGCAAAAGGAATCTTCATCGACTTAGTCACTTTGAGTTCTCCACAATCATTAAGCCACTGTAATTTGTAAGGTCATGGATGAGGTGTAGTATCCAAGTCTAGTCATGAGATTAGACTAGAGCTCACCGCATTTGTACAACTCCCACTACCAATCACAACACTACACGGTACAGTTTGTACAAGACAATGTGTATGAAAAAGATTCTCTCTCTGATTCTCCAAATCATCCTCCTTCATGTTTGTACTTAAGACTCTTCTATTGCCTAAGGACAATCATGAAGTATCTTCCACTTCTTCCTCTCCTTCTTCGTCACTCACTAAATTTTCTAGCTCTGCATCATCTTCACTCACATCAGTGACTATTTCACCTCCTCTAATAATCATTGTCCTCTTATTAGAACATTCCCTACTAATGTTTCCACTTCTTGACACTTTGAACACTTAAGGTCTCTATTTCTACCTGTGGGTGCCTCCATCTTTGGTTTTATTTTTTATGAAGATTCTGCTTTATCTTTAGGCTTATCACTTCCTATCTTGGCTTTAAGTTTAGAATCTATAGATTTGTCACCATGTTTCCAAGAAGTTGAATGGGAAAACTTTTTAGAAGTGAACCTGGATTTTTGCCTCTGTAACTGCTTTTCAACCTTTTCTGCAAGATGCACTAACGTCTACATATCCTCACACTCTTGCAGTTCAACAAGTTTTGCCACATCAATATTTAATCCATGAAGGAATCTGACCAAAGTGTTCTCTTTATCCTTATCCATATCCAATCTTTCCATCAACATCTTCATCTCCTTGTAATAATCATCTACACTCTTACTCCCTTGGCGTAATGCCTGAAGTCGTTGTGCACAATCTCTCAAGTAATGGTTTGGCACAAATCGACTCTTCATTAGCTCTCTCAATTCAGCTCACGTCTCCACTAGACCCTTCTGTCGCCTCCTCCTCTTAGAACATACCTTAGCCCACCATGTTTGTGGATAACCCTTAAATTGTGTGATAGAGATAGTTACCTTTTTCTCCTCAGAGAGATCATTACCACGAAAGATTATATGTTTTATTACGTGTTCCCATTGGAAGAAGTCTTCAGGCTAGATGTAGCATAAAAATTTTAAATTTTAACTTTAATGTTTCCAAAACCCTGATCGTCATTGTTGTTTTCTCTTTTACCTTGCGACCTCCTATTATGAAAACCTGCATTTCTAGTAGGGTCAAGTCGCTCTCCTCTACTATGCTCATCTATAACAGGATCAGAGTCGAATTTATTTTGCTCTGATTCTTCGTCCTCCGCAAAATCTCTCACAACCTGTCTCCTTACTTCAAGACTTTCCCTAGCTTGAAACCTTTGTTTTATTCTATCTAACCTCGCATTGAGTAAGGTCTCTAGGCGTTGCATGACTTCCTCATTTAATCCTCCTTGCAACTCTCCCTGTTGAACACCTCAATTACCTACCATTGCTGCAAAAAAATACAAGTGAAAGAGAAGTGGACATCACAATCACTCCCTCACGTGTTTTTCCTCGTTAGATGATATTCACTCGTGTTTACACTCAAATTGTATCTCTCTCACAAATATGAACTCTTTGGGTGATAGCCAAGATTTTGCAACCAAGTTCAGAAGAGCAAGCCAACAACAAACCAAGCAAGAATGCCTATAAAGTGTCCAAGTCAAGCAAAAAACTAGTTAATTACAACAAAAGCGAAAACTAGAAACCAAGAGCCTAATGTTCGAGATTCAACAAACTAGACAAGAAACGATAAAAAAAATATGATATTTAGAATTAAGAACCTAATATTCAAAATTCAAGAACTATGCAAGATGAACAAAGAAAAGAAAACTACTAGACAAAATAATGATAAAAAGAAACAAAGAATTAAGAATAAAATCCAGCGACACTAATGTTACCCAAAACTCAATTCAAAAAGTAAACCAATTCCCCATTAAAAACTATTAATTTTCTTATGAAAGTTAAGCAACTTAAAAACTATGAATATTCAGCTGCTTAATTGATGTACCTGCTTGAGCTCCTTCACTAGAAAGTTAAGCAACTTAAAAACTATGAAATTCAGCAGCTTAATTGATGTACCTGCTTGAGCTCCTTCACTTCTCACCATCGCTGAAAATTTATTTCTTTTTTTTCCTTCTTCTTTCCTAAGGAAGTAAAGATTTATTTCCTTTTCTTTTAATCCACGACAAATTCAATAGATTCAAATTTTTTTATATATTTTTTAAATCAAACAAGAACGAAACAAATTAAAAACAAGATTCAAACCAGAAAACCATTTAAACATATACCCAATCTAGAGCCTATGCTCTGATACCAAATGATATGAAAACCCTAGAATTTGTAAATTAGGAACCCAAATGGCGAACCTCTAATAACAAATTCTAAAACCCTTAAATCAATTTGACAAAAATCCAAGAGAATGGATTAGATTTGAATTACTATTTGATCGAAGACCAAGAGATAAGGAGAACTAGTTCCTCACTCCAAGTTCGAACAATCCACAAGCAAGGTGATCAAACTTACTTAAATGTTATTGGCTTGCAACCCTAAATCAAGAATTGCAAAAGATGGCGATAAGACTCTGTCATCTACCAAAGAATTTTCATTCATGAAAACCCTAAAAAATTCAATTTAAAAAAACTGCTTAAAACAACCTAAAGGTAAGGCTTAAATAGCCTCCCAAGAAAACCTTAATTCGTTGGGAAAAGACTAGATTATCAATTTTTAAATGTTATTAAAAAAAGATAAACTTGGAAAATATTAAAAATACATCATAATTGGAAAATATTTAAATTTGATGCTTGTGCGGATCATATCATCCTCTCCTTCTTTTGAAGGATTCACCTTGAATCTCAAATGGTTCCATCTTGTAGCGTCAACTGATTCCAATTATAAATCTTTTGATCAATTGTTACTGCTCGAATCTCTGCAATTGAGTTCACCTCCTCTTGAATGTGAGAATTCAATGCTAATTGTTGTTTCTTGTCTCTTGAACATGTGATTGGTTATGGAGGTAACACAAGGGCATCTTGGTTCATATCATAATCCTACCTTTCTATTTATACTAGACGAGGATGAAGAGCCTCGTATTCGGACACCATAAACATTCTTGTGTGGCTGTGAACTTGGGACTTCGTCTTGATCATAACAAACTCTTCGTGTTGAAACCACCGTTAAAAATAAACAATAAATTCATAGAAATTTCTAGTACGAATTGACAGCAGTTCTCAGGTGACAAGAACCACTACATTTCTCAAGATAAATAAGTGAATGGGAAGAGACATGAAGAACCAAATTCAAATTAATAACTCCTTTCGTTAGTTTCCAAAAAATAAATGCGCAAGAATAACATTAATAATGGGCTTGTATTACTAATCTCTCAACCCATAACTCCACTACAAGCAATCAGGTAAATCTCTCTAGCTTATAAAGACCCAAATAGGCCCAATTAATAAAACTAATCAAATACAACTTAAGAGCTAAGTTTACAAATATTTTGACCTACCCGTAGATATTCAAAAGTTACTGCATCAAGGGGCTTGGTCAGGATGTCAGCTAATTGCGTTGTAGTCCAAACATGCTCGAGGGTGATTATCTTACCTTCAACCAGCTCACGTATGAAGTGATGTCAAATATCAATATGTTTAGTTCGACTATGTTGAACTGAATTTTTAGAGAGATCGATGGCACTCATATTGTCACAATATAGAGTCATGACTGTTAACAAACTTCATATTTTTCAGCATTTGTTTCATCCATACAAGTTACACAAATCTGCTCCCTGCTGCAATGCATTCTACTTCAGCCTCTTGTTAAACCATGATATGATATTATTTCTAAGAAAGAAACCACCACCAAATTTACTTTTCCTATCTTTGGAACACCCTACCCATTCTGCATCGCAGTAACCTACAAGTGAAGAGTTAGTATCAAAGGAGATCCACAAATCGTAGTCTACAGTCCTATGGATATATTTCAGAATTCGCTTTACTAAAGCCAGGTGTGAAACCCGTGGCTCAGACTGGTGACAGGCACAAACACCTACAACATAAGATATGTCTGGTCTACTTGCTGTTAAATAAAGGAAACTGCCTATCATACTTCTAGAAACTTTCATTCGTTCTATGAGTGTCAATTCCTCTAGATACCTTCACATGTGTTGTAGCTAGTGTGCATTTTGGTTGTGCTCTATCAAGCCCAAAGTTCTTGACCATATTCCTAACATGCTTTTCTTGAGAAAAAAGATGTCATCAGTAGACTGTCTGACTTGCAATCTAAAAAAGTATGTTAATTCGTCTACCATACTCATCTCAAATTCTGACTTCATTTGTTAAACAAACTCATCCACCATAGAGTGAGAAAATCCTTCAAAAATGATGTCATCAATATAAATTTGAGCAATAATGAACTGATCTCCTTTTTGTTTGATGAAGAGAGCTTTGTCATTGCTTCCTCGAGAGTATCCTTTTAGAGACAAGAATTCAGCAAACGATAATACCAAGCTCGAGGAGCTTCTTTAAAATCGTATAACGCTTTCTGCAGTTTGTATATGTGATTAGGATTGTGAGATCCATAAATCCTTTAGGTTGGACAACAAACACGTCTTCATTTTTAAGTACCCATTAAGAAAGGCACTCTTTACGTCCATCTGATATAGTTTAAATTTGAGTAGAAAAGATGCATCGAGTAACAAACGAATAGCCTCCATTCTAGCTACTGGTGCAAATGTTTCATCAAAACTCACTCCTGGAACCTGATTATAACCCTGAGCTACCAATCTTTCCTTGCTTCTGATTACAGCTCCGGATTCATCAGTTTTATTCTTGAACACCCACTTAGTACGTATAATATTAACATTATTTGGTCTGCGAACAAGTGCCTAGACCCAATTTCTCTCGAATTGAAGCAACTCTTCTTGCATTGCATTCACCCAGAGCTCATCTTTAAGAGCTTTTGAAACGTTTTTAGGTTCTATAGTGGAGGTAAAACAAACGTTTTCAATCATCTTTGAATAATCAATCTTTTCTTTCCTTCGCGTAATGATTCCATTGTTTGGATTGCCTATTATGTTAGTTAAAGGGTGGTTTTTCTGTACACATTTCAATGCTTAATGTGTGATATGGACGAGTAAGATGCAAAGTAGGCATCCAAAATAACTCAAAGTAGGCGACCAAAATAGGTTTCATCACGTAGAGGTGGATGGGTGCGTCGAAAGGTACACTAATACAAAAACAGGTTTACTTGACAGTGAAAAACTGTCAAGTAAGGGTTTACTTGACGGATTTCAATCCGTCAAGTAAACCAGTGTCAAGAATAAGCTTTTTTTTCTTGACAGTGCAAAACTGTCAAGAATAAGAGT
>JBBPDJ010036850.1:0-13457 GCA_037974625.1 Cucumis cinereus
CTATAACGTAGGATACCGTCGTTGTGTTGAACTGGCTCCACCTCGACGAAGACGTCGTTGGTCCTGATCCAACCACGCCGTAGATATAGCTGTCGCTAGTGTGAGATTACTCCACTGCGGCAAAGACGTAGCTAGTGCTGGGTTTTCTCCAGTACTACGTAGTTCAGTTTGATACACATCGTTTAAAGATTTTCAGATATTCATGTTTTAACATGATTTCAGTTTACCATGATTTACAGATAAGTATCGTGCAAGCATCTTTCAAGTCATTTTAGTTTAAATTATGATTTATGGTTTCAGTTATAATTTGATTTATGAAGGTTTCTAAGTAAATGATTTCTAGTTATACTATATATATGTTTTAAGTATTTTCTATTAAAGTATCACTCACTAGGCGTTTTAGCTCATTCTTTCAAATGGTTTTCCCACATTCCATGTAGAGATCGTGATCCCGGAGCCTGACCTACCACATATTGTCTGCTACGCGAGAAGTTTTAGTACTATTGTACATTAGTAGTAAATCATGCATGTTACTATTGTAGTATGTTTTGGTATAGTGAGATGGGTTGTATAAAATAGTATGGGTTGCACTATTTATAAGATATTTGTTTAGTTTCTGCCGCTATGTGTTAAGTTTGAGATTTTTTTTTATTCTGCACTTTTTATGTTATTGGCATTGTTTAAGTCGCAGTTAAGTTAAGATAGTCAGTGAGGATCGTCAAGGTAAGGATGAGATTCACTGGCTTCACGCCGTCTCCTAGGCTAAGAATTGAAAGTCTGAGAAAGGGTGTGACAACTATAGCCTTTGAAAAATGGACCAAAGTTCGGCCTAAAATGCATTTCTAGCTATAAAACGGGCTCATTTGGAGTAATTTTTAAGTTTTTCTCAAAAACAGTTTAGCAAAGACGTCCTAGACTCGATTTCTGCTTTGGAAAACAAACTGGCCAGCAACGATTTCCCTTTGGTATTTTCATCCTACACCCCATAGTTTAGGGATTTTTGGCCCAGAAATGCGCGTCCTTGACCCTAAACATGTCTCTGACACATTTGCATGAACTATATTGATCGCTTAGAGTGAAACTTGAGGTAGGACGAATGTGCGAACCAAAACGAACGAAAATCGACCATTGGTATAACTTTTTAAAAATGGACCAAAATTCGACTTAAAATACATTTCTAGGTATAAGATGGGCTCATTTGGAGGACTGTTGAAGCTTTATCAAAAAATAAACAACCAAAGACATCCCAGACTCAGTTTCTGCTTCAGGGAACAAAATGACCTGCAACGATTTTCCTTTGGTATTTTCATCCTACACCCCGTGGTTTAGTGGTTTCTTGCCTTAGAAACACGCGTCCATGACCCTAAACATGTGTCTGACACATTTGCATGAACTATATATGTCACACCCTCTCCCAGACTCTCTACTCCTAGCCAAGAACACGACGTGAAGCCAGTGAATCTCGTCCTTACCTTGACGATCCTCACTGACCATTTTAACTTAACTGTGACTTAAAAAATACCAATAACTTAAAAAAAGTGCGAAATAAACTTAACTGCAGAATAAAAAAATCTTAAATTTAACATCAAACAACGGAAACTAAACAAATAACTTATATATAGTGCAACCAATACTATCTTATACAACTCATCTCACTGTACCAAAACATATTATAACAGTAATATGCATGATTTACTACTAACGTACTATAGTATTAAAACTGCTTGAGTAGCAGACAGTCTGTGGTAGGTAAGGCTCCGGGATCACGATCTCTACCTGGAAAGTGGGATAACAATTTAAAAGAATGAGCTAAAACGTCCAGTGAGTGATACTTTAATAGAAAATACGTAAAACATATATATAGAATAACTAGAAAACATCGACTTAGAAATTTTCATAAATCAAATCATAATTGAAACTATAAATCATAATTTAAGCTGAAATCACTTGAAAGGTGCTTGCACAATACTTATCTTTTAATCATGGTAAAACTATGCATAACTGAAATCATGTTAAAACATGAATATCTGAAAATCTGTAAGCGATGTGTATTAAATTGAACTACACAGTAGTGGAGAAAACCTGACACTAATAACGTCTTTGCCGTAGTGGAGTAATCTCAACACTGACGATAGGTGTAACTACGCAGTGGTGGGATCAGAACCAACAACGTCTTCCTGAGGTGGAACCAGCTAAACAAAACAACGATATCCTACGTTATAGTGGGGTTAGAAACTACAACGCCTTTACCAAAGTGGGGCGAACCCAGCACTAAGGCCACGAAACTATGTTACAGTGAGGCCAACACCTGCAACATCTTTGCCATGGTGGAGTAATCTCAACACCATGACAGCGTAAAACTATGAGTAACAGAGCCACCACCCACAACGTCTTTGCCATGGTGGGGCGATCCCTCACGCAAGGCAGCGCATACCCTAGTATAGTAGCCTCAGGCTCATATGGATACACATGCTTAACAACAAATCATCGTAAAACGTGCAAGTCACATAAAGCATATATTCATCTCAAATCATTTCTCAAATCATCATGAAACTTGTAGTGTTCGAAATCATGCTTAAACATCACTTATAACATGGTAGAAGTCTTATAGAAACATTAAATCATCATAACTCATGATTTCGAGAAACCTTGTAAAACGTGCAAAATGTGCTTATGCTCTATAGCAGTCAAAACATGCTCAGACAGTCATGAAAATCATGAAAATCATCTCCATAAACATGTTTATTTCGTAAATAGGCATTGCCTTATAAACGTGTTAATATAATACTATTATATTCAAACTACCGAAAATGACTTAAAACACTTAAATCATGCTTCAAACAAGTTACCATGTGAAAGTACATTGAAAAATATTAACAGCATGATTTTTCTAAAATTTCTGAAAATTATGCAAATTCTCGAAAAACGCGCATTCCAGTCATTATTTTAATATTAAAATATTAAAATAATACTATTACTCACAAACTTGACGGACTATCCCTGGTTCATAAATTTTTCTGATCTCCAAATCTCCTGAAAATAAATTCATAATCGACCCTTAAATCATTTGGCACAAAAACCGAGAAAAACCGAATGTTTCCTTAATTTCTTTTTTGAATTAATTCTTTTCTCCTAAAATATTATTTATAAACATAATTATATACATACAAACACACACAAACACACACACACATATATATATAAATAATAATAATAATAATAATAATAATAATAATAATAATAATAATAATAATATTTCTTCTTCTTCTTCATTTTTCTTCCTTTATTTTCCAGTTTTTCGGCCACAACTCCGGCATAACTCTGGAGAGCTAATTATATCAATCTACTAACAATTAGAGGCTCCAACCTATGGCAAACGATTTCTGCATGAGTCTATTTGCGTACCTCAAATTGTTAGCTTCAAATTCTTCGTGGATAGCTCGAAACCGCCTTTGGAAGTCTCCTTGCTCAGTTTTCCGACGAGCTTAATTTAAAAAATTTAAACTTCAATTTCTTCCTGTACAGACCAAATTAACTCAATTCCTTTTACAAAACTTTAAATGAACTAATAATCTAGCGTACCTCCAAAATTTAAATCTTAACACGGCTTGTTGACGGAGAATTTAATTTTCAAAGTTTTGGGTCCGTTTTTTGCATTTTCTAGCAGTCCGAGCACATTTTCCTTTAAAATTAGTGGTCTCTTCGGCCAAATTTCTCCAAATTGAGCTGTCCATCAGCTTCCTCTCTCTTTTCTACACAATTTAGACACAAATTTTGTCCAAACTGATTGAGAAATTGACTTCAATTTCTCATTTCTTCTCAAGGTTTTCAAAAATCCGAATTTCTTCCTTCCTCTCGATTTTCTTCCCTTTCATCTCTTTTTCTTCTTCAATTTGGTTGATGGTAGCTTAATTAACAAACTTTTCCACCGAACACAACATCCAATTTAAAAAATTGAGCTCAATTTCCAAACCAACTTCCAGTTTTCCTCTTCCTTCACCTTTCGGCCAAAATTTGGCTTCCCCCCCCTTTTTAAATAAAAGATAAATAAAAATTAATAATAAATAAATAAATAATTTCCTTTAATTTTCCTTTTTATTTTTTTATAAAATAATAATTATAAAGTTTTTTTTATAAATCCAAGTAAATTACCACTTTGCCCTTGATGTAATTTAATTTTTGAACAAAATTACTAAAATGTTCTTTCCAAATATTTACTAAAATACCCTCCGATTATTTTATTAATACTTTTACAACAAACAACTTAAATAAAAAGTGTGGTATTAAATATATAGGTCGCAAAGAGAGAAACTTGAGATAGGACGAACGTGTAGACCAAAATGGAAGAAAATCCTCCAAACTATAGCTTTCGAAAAATGGACCAAAGTTCGGCCTAAAATGCATTTCTAGCTTTAAAACGAGCTCATTTGGAGTAATGTTGAAGCTTTCCCAAAAAATAAACGACCAAAGACGTCGCATACTCAATTTCTACTTTGGAAAAGAAAATGACCGACAACGATTTTCCTTTGGTATTTTCGTCCTGTACCCTGTATTTCATGAATTCCTGCCTCATAAATGCGCGTCAATGACCCTAAACATGTCTCTAACACATTTTCATAAACTATATAGGTCGCGAATAAAGAAACTTCAGTTAGGACTAACGTGCGGACCAAAACGGACGAAAATCCACTAGCACTATAGCCTTCAAGAAATGGACCAAACTTCGGCCTAAAATGCATTTCTAGCTATAAAAAAGGCTCATTTGGAGTAATTCTTAAGTTTTTCCCAAAAATAATTTACCAAAGACGTCTTAGACTCGGTTTCTACTTTGGGAAACAAAGTGACCAACAACGATTTTCCTTTGGTATTTCGTCCTACACCCCATAGTTCAGGGATCTTGGCTCAGAAATGCGCGTCCTTGACCTTAAACATGTCTCTGACACATTTGCATGAACTATACAGGTCGCGAAGAAAGAAACTTGAGGTAGGACTAACGTTCGGACCAAAATAGATGAAAATCCTCCAGTACTATAGCTTTCGAAAAATGGACCAAAGTTCGGCCTAAAATGCTTTTCTAGCTTTAAAATGGGATCATTTGGAGGAATGTTGAAGATTGTCCCAAAAATAAACGACCAAAGACGTCGCATACTCAATGTCTTCTTTGGGAAAGAAAATAACATTTTTCTTTGGTATTTTCGTCCTGCACCCCGTAGTTCAGGAATTCTTGCCTCGAAAATGCGCGTCCATGGCCCTAAAAATGTCTCTAACACATTTGCATAAACTATATAGGTCGCGAAGAGAGAAGCTTGAGTTAGGACTAACGTGCAGACCAAAACAGACGAAAATCCACTAGTACTATAGCCTTCAAAAAATGGACCAAAGTTCGGCCTAAAATGCATTTCTAGTTATAAAAGGGGTCATTTGCATTAATATTTAAGTTTTTGCCAAAAGTAATTTACCAAAGATGTCCCAGACTCGGTTTCTGCTTTAGGTAACAGTGACCAGCAACGATTTCCCTTTGGTATTTTCGTCCTACACCCCATAGTTCATGGATTCTTGGCTCTGAAATATGCATCCTTGACATTAAACATGTCTCTGACACATTTGCATGAACTATATAGGTCGCTAAGAGTGAAACTTGAGATAGGACGAATGTGGAAACTAAAATGGACGAAAATCTACCAATCGTATAGCTTTTTAAAAATGGACAAATGTTCGACCTAAAATGCATTTCTAGGTATAAATGGGTTCATTTGGAGGAATGTTGAACTTTTTCCCAAAAATGAATAACTAAAGATGTCCAATACTCAGTTTCTGCTTTGGAAAACAAAACGACCTGGAAAAATTTCCCTTTGGTATTTTCGTTCAACACTCTGTTGTTCAAGGATTCTTGCCTCAGAAATGCGCGTCCATGACCCTAAACATGTATCTGACACATTTGCATGTAATACATTAGTCTCGAAGAGAGAACTTGTACCAAACTTTGGCCTAAAATGAATTTCTAGCTATAAAATGGGATCAATTGGAGTAATTTTTAAGTTTTTCACAAAATTAAATTACCAAAGCCGTCCCAGATTGGGTTTCTCCTTTGGGGAACAAAGTGACCAGCAACGATTTCCCTTTGGTATTTTCGTCCTACACCTCATAGTTAAGAGATTCTTGGCTCAGAAATGCGCGTCCTTGACCCTAAACATCTCTCTGACACATTTGCATTGACTATACAGTTCGTGAAAAGAAAAATTTGAGGTAGGACTAATATGCGGACCAAAACGGATGAAAATCCACAAGTACTATAGCCTTCGAAAAATGGACCAAAGTTCGGACTAAAATGCATTTCTAGCTGTAAAAGGAGCTCATTTGGAGTAATTTTTAAGTTTTTTTCGAAAATAATTCACCAAAGACGTCTTATACTCGGTTTTTGCTTTGGAGAACAAAGTGACCAGCAATGATTTCCCTTTGGTATTTTTGTCAAACACCCCCTACTTCATAGATTCTTGCCTCAGAAACGCACATCCTTTTACCCTAAAGATGTCTCTGACACGTTAGCATGTACTATATAGGTCGCTAAGAGTGAAACTTGAGGTAGGACGAATGTGAGGATCAAAACGGACGAAAATCCATCACTGGTATAGCGTATTAAAAATGGACAAAAGTTCGACCTAAAATGCATTTCTAGATATAAACTGGACTCATTTGGAGGAATGTTGAAGTTTTTTCCAAAAATAAACGACCAAAGATGTCCCAGACTTAGTTTCTGCTTTAGTGAATAATATGACCTGCAACGATTTCCCTTTTGGTATCTTCGTGCTACACCTCGTAGTTCAGAGATTCTTACCTCAGAAACGCGCGTCCATGTCCCTGACACATTTGCATGAACTATATAGTTCGCAAAGAGAGAAATTTGAGGTAGGACTAATGGTGCCGACTAAACCAGACGAAAATCCACCAGTACTATAACCTTCGAAAAATGGACCAAAGTTTGGCCTAAAATCCATGTCTCTGACAAATTTGCATGAACTATATAGGTCGCTAAGAGTGAAACTTGAGGTAAGACGAATGTGCGAACTAAAATGGAAGAAAATCTACAAGCCATATAACTTTTTAAAAATGGACCAATGTTCGACCTAAAATGCATTTCTAGGTATAAATGGACTCCTTTGGAAGAATTTTGAAGTTTTTCCCAAAAATAAACGACTAAAGGTGTCCCAAACTCATTTTCTACTTTGGAAAACAAAATGACCTGAAACAATTTCCCTTAGGTATTTTCTACACCCCGTAGTTCATGGATTATTGCCTCAGAAATGCGCGTCCATGTCCCTAAACGTGTTCCTGACACATTTACATGAACTATACATTTCGCGAAGAGAGAAATTTGAGGTAGGACTAACATGCGGACTAAACCAGATGAAAATCCACCAGTACTATAACCTTCAAAAAATGGACCAAAGTTCGGCCTAAAATGCATTTCTATCTATAAAACGGGCTCATTTGCGTTAATTTTTAAGTTTTACCAAAAATAATTAACCAAAGACGTCCCGACTCGGTTTCTGCTTTGGGACAAAGTGACCAGCAACGGTTTCCCCTTGATATTTTCATCCTATGCCCCATAGTACAGGGATTCTTGGCTCAGAAATGCACGTCCTTGACCCTTAACATGTCTCTGACACATTTGCATGAACTATATAGGTCGATAAAATTGAAACTTGTGGTAGGACGAATGTGCCGACCAAAACAGACGAAAATCGACCAGTGGTATCGCTTTTTCATAATGGACCAAAGTTCAACCTAAAATGTATTTTTCTAGGCATAAAATGGGCTCATTTGAAGGAATGTTGAACCTTTTCCCAAAAATAAACGACCAAAGATGTCCTATCCTCAGTTTCTGCTTTGGGAAACAGAATGACGTACAACGATTTCCCTTTGGTATTTTCGTCCTACGCCCTGTAATTCAGGGATTCTTGCCTCAGAAACGCGCGTCAATGACCCTAAACATGTCTCTCACACATTGGCATGAACTATATAGGTCGCAAAGAGAGAAACTTGAGGTAGGACTAACGTGTGGACAAAATCGGATGAAAATCCATCAGTACTATAGCCTTTAAAAAATGGACCAAAGTTTGGCCTATAATGCATTTCTAGCTATAAAACGGGCTAATTTAGCGTAATTTTTAAGTTTTTCGCAAAAATAATTTACCAAAGACGTCTCGGATTCGGTTTCAGCTTTGGAGAACAAATTGACCAGCAACAATTTCCTTTTGTAATTTTCGTCCTACGCCCCATAGTTTAGGGAATTTTGGTTTCAGAATTGCTCGTTCTTGACCCTAAACATGTCTCTAAAACATTTCCATGAACTATATAGGTCGCTAAGAGTGAAACTTAAGGTATGACTATCATGCAGACCAAAACAGACGGAAATTCACTAGTACTATAGCCTTTGAAAAATGGACCAAAGTTCGACCATAAATGCATTTCTAGCTATAAAATGGGCTCAATTGGAGTAATTTTTAAGTTTTTCGCAAAAATAATTTTCCAAAGACATTCCAGACTTGGTTTCTACTTTGGGAAACAAATTGACATGCAATGATTTCCCTCTAGGATTTTCGTCCTACACCCCGTAGTTTAGGGATTCTTGCCTAAATAACGCTCGTCCATGACCCTAATCATGTCTCTTACACATTTGCATGAACTATATATGTCGAGAAGAGAGAAACTTGAGGTAGGACTAACGTGCGGAAGAAAACAGACGAAAATCTGCAAGTACTATAGCTTTCGAAAAATGGACCAAAGTTCGGCCTAAAATGCATTTCTAGCTATAAAACGGCTCATTTGGAGTAATTTTTAAGTTTTTTCCAAAAATAATTTACCAAAGACATCCCATACTCGGTTTAAGCTTTGGGGAACAAATTGACCAGCAACCATTTCCCTTTGGTATTGTCATCCTACACCCCATAGTTCAGGGATTCTTGGCTAAAAAATGCGCGTCCTTGACCCTAAACATGTCTCTTACACATTTGAATGAACTTTACAGGTTGATAAAAGTGAAACTTGAGGTAGAACGAATGTGCAGACTAAAACGGACGAAAATCGACCAATGGTATAGCTTTTCAAAAATGGACCAAAGTTCGACCTAAAATGCATTTCTAGGTATAAAATTGGCTCATTTTGAGGCATGTGGAAGATTTTCCCAAAAATAAACGACCAAAGACGTCTCAGACTCAGTTTTCGTTTGGGGAACAAAATTACGTGCAACGATTTTCCTCTGGTATTTTCATCTTACACCCTATAGTTCAGGGATTTTTATCTCAGAAACGCGCGTCCATGACCCTAAACATGTCTAACACATTTGCATGAACTATATAGGTCGCGAAGGAAAAAACTTAAGGTAGGACTAACGTGCGGACCAAAAGTTCGGCCTAATATGCATTTCTAGCAATAAAACGGGTTCATTTGGAGTAATTTTTAAGTTTTTCCCAAAAAAAATTTACCAAAAACGTTTTAGACTCAGTTTTTGCTTTGGTGCACAAAATGACCTGCAACAATTTTCATTTGGTATTTTCGTCCTATACCCCGTAGTTTAGGAATTTTTGCCTCAGAAACGCTGGTCCATGAAACTAAACATATCTATGACACATTTGCATCAACTATTTAAGTCGCGAAGAGATAAACTTGAAGTCGGACTAACGTGTGGACCAAAATGGATGAAAATCCACCTGTATTATAGCCTTCGAAAAATGGACCAAAGTTCGACGTCAAATGCGTTTCTAGATATCAAATGGGCTAATTTGAAGTAAATTTTAAGTTTTTTGGAAAAATAAATTACCAAAGATGACCCATACTCGGTTTGTACTTTGGGGAACAAAGTGACCAGCAAAGATTTCCCTTTCGTATTTTCGTTCTACACCCCCTAGTTCAAGGATTTTTTGCTCAGAAATGCGCGTCCTTCATCCCAAACATGTCTCTGACACATTTGTAGTAACTATATAGGTCGCTAAGAGTGAAAGTTGAGGTAGGACGAATGTACGGACCAAAACTGACGAAAATAAACATGTGGTATAGCTTTTTAAAAATGGACCAAAGTTCGACTTATAATGCATTTCTAGGTATAAAATGGGCTTATTTGGCGGAATGGTGAGACTCTTACCAAAAATAAACAACCAAAGAAGTCCCAGACTTAGTTACTGCTTTGGGGAACAAAATGATCTGCAATGATTTCCCTTTGGTATTTTCGTCCTACACCCCATAGTTCAGGAATTCTTGCCTCTAAAATGTGCGTCTATGACGTTAAACATGTCTCTGACACATTTGGATGAACTATATAGGTCGCGAAGAAAGAAACTTGAGGTAGGACTAACATGGGGAACAAAACGGACGAGAATGCACCAGTACTATAGCCTTCGAAAATAGACGTCCTAGACTCGATTTCTGCTTTGGGGAATAAAGTCACCAACAACAATTTCCGTTTGGTTATTTCGTCCCACCCCATAGTTCAGGGATTCTTGGCTCAGATATGTGCGTCCTTGACCATAAACATGTCTCTGACACATTTGCATGAACTATATAGGTCGCTAAGAGTGAAACTTGAGGTAGGACTAACGTGCGGACCAAAACAAACGAAAATTGACCAGTGGTATAGGTTTATAAAAATGGACCAACGTTCGACCTAAAATTAAATTTTTGGTTAAAAAATATGCTCATTTAGAGGAATGTTGAAGCTTTTCCTAAAAATAAATGACCAAAGACGTCCCAGATTCAGTTTCTACTTTGGGGAACAAAGTAATCTACAACGATTTTCCTTTGGTATTTTCGTCCTATACATCGTAGTTCAGGGATTCGTGCCTAAAAAACGCGGGTCCATGAACCTAAACATGTCTCTAACACATTTGCATGAACTATTTAGGTCGCAAAAAGAGAAACTTGAAGTGGGACTAACGTGTGGACCAAAACGGACGAAAATCCCCCAGTACTATAACCTTCAAAAATTGAACCAAAGTTCGACGTCAAATGCATTTTTGGCTATAAAAAGGCCTCGTTTGGAGTAATTTTTAAATTTTTTGGAAGAGCAAATTACAAAAAACGACCTAGACATGGTTTCTGCTTTGGGAAACAAAGTGACCAGCAACGATTTCTCTTTCGTAGTTTTGCCCTACACCCCTTTGTTTAGGGATTTTTGGCTCAGAAATGCGTGTCCTTGATTCTAAACATGTGGCTGACACATTTGCATAAACTATATAGGTCGTTAAGAGTGAAAGTTCAGGTAGGACGAATGTGCGGACAAAAATGGACGAAAATCGACCAATGGTATAACTTTTAAAAAATGGACCAAAGTTCGACCTTAAATGCATTTCTAGGTTTAAAATGGGCACATTTGGCGAAATGGTGAAGCTTTTCTGAAAAATAAACGACCAAAGACGTCCCAGACTCAGTTACAGCTTTGGAGAACAAAATGACCTGCAACGATTTCCATTTGGATGACCCTAAACATGTCCCTGACACATTTGGATGAACTATATAGGTCGCGAAGAGAGAAACTTGAGGTAGGACTAACGTGTGGACCAAAACGGACGAAAAACCACCAGTACTATAGGCTTCAAAAAATGGACCAAAGTGCGTCGTAAAATGCATTTCTAGCTATAAAATGGGCTCATTTAGAGTAATTTTTAAGTGTTTTCCAAAAATAATTTCTAATTTGGGGAACAAAGTGACTAGCAACGATTTCCCTTTCGTATTTTCGCCCTACACCCCCTAGTTCAGGGATTTTTGGCTCACAAATGTGCATCCTTTATCGTAAACATGTCTCTGACACATTTGCATGAAATATATAGCTTTTCCCAATAATAAACGACCAAAGATGTCCCAGACTCAGTTTCTGCATTGGAGAAAAAATCACCTCTAACAATTTTCCTTTGGTATTTTTGTCCTACATCCCGTTGTTCAAGGATTCTTCCGACAGAAACGCGTGTCCATGACCCTAAACATGTCTTTGACACATTTGCATGAACTAAACCCTAAACCCTAAACTAACATTGATTTCCCTTTAGTATTTTTGTCCTACACCCTGTAGTACAGGGATTCTTGGCTCAGAAACGTGCATCCTTTACCCTAAATTTGTCTCTGACACATTTGCATGAACTATATAGGTCGCTAAGATTGAAACTTAAGGTAGGACGAATGTGCGAACCAAAAGGAACGAGAATCGACCAGTGGTATAGCGATTTCCCTTTGGTATTTTTGTCCTACACCCCGTAGTTCAGGGATTCTTTCCTCAGAAACACGCGTCCATGACCCTAAACATGTCTCTGACGCATTTTTATGAACTATATAGGTCACGAAGAAAGAAACTTGAGGTAGAACTGACGTGCGGACCAAAACGGACGAAAGTCCACCTATACTATAGCCTTCGAAAAATGGACGAAAGTCCACCTATACTATAGCCTTCGAAAAATGCATTTCTAGCTATTAAACGGCTCATTTGGAGTAATTGTTAAGCTTTTCCCAAAAAATAAATTACAAAACAAGTCCCAGACTCGATTTCTTCTTTTGGGAACAAACTATCCAGAAACGATTTCCCTTTGGTATTTTCGTCCTACACCCCATAGTGTAGAGATTCTTTTGTCAGAAATGGGCGTCCATGACCCAAACTTATCTCCCTCACATTTGCATGAACTATATAGTTCACTAAGATTGAAACTTGTGCTAGGACGAATGTGCGGACCAAAATGGACGAAAATTGACCAGTGGTATAGCTTTTTAAAAATGGACCAAAGTTCGACCTAAAATGCATTTCTATGTTTAAAATGGTCTAATTTGGAGGAATGTTGAAGTTTTTTCCAAAAATAAACAATCAAACACGTCTCAGACTCAGTTTCTGCTATGGGGAACAAAATGACCTCCAACGATTTCCTATTGGTATTTGCGTCCTACACCCCGTAGTTCAGGGGTTCTTGCCTCAGAAACACTCGTCCATGACCCTAAACATGTATCTGACATATTTTCATGAACTATTACCGTCGCGAAGAGAGAAACTTGAGGTAGAATTGACGTGCGGACAGAAACGGACGAAAGTCCGCCAATACTAAGGCCTTCGAAAAATTGAGCAAAGTTCAGCCTAAAATGCATTTCTAGCTATAAACCATGCTTATTTGGAGGAATTGTTAAGTTTTTCCCAAAAAAATATATTACGAAATACGTCCCAGACTCAGTTACTGCTTTTGGGAACAAACTATCCATAAACGATTTTCCTTTGGTATTTTCATCCTACACCCCATAGTTCAGAGATTCTTGGCTTAGAAATGCGCGTCCTTAACCCGAAGCATGTCTCTAACACATTTGCATGCACTATATGGGTCGCTAAGATTGAAACTTGTGGTATGGCGAATGTGTGGACCAAAACGGTTAAAAATCGACCAGTGGTATAGCTTTTTAAAAATGGATCAAAGTTCGACCTAAAATGGATTTCT
>JBBPDJ010036851.1:0-13456 GCA_037974625.1 Cucumis cinereus
CTGACATTAAGTCATTACAAAAGAGGAAGACTTTCGAATAAAATCTATATTGAAAATTCTCACTATAAGAGGAAAATCGAAACTTTCTATGAGTGCTTTATGGGGGGAGGGTTTTATGATGATAGCAAATAGTGTATATTTTGTGGCTATTTCTTGATATCACCATGGTGCCTCATTTGTTCACGTTAATGAAAGAGACGCGGAGGAGGCAAAACAGAAACTTTATGAGTGAGCTATAAGCATTAAATATTCTAAGCATGCTGTAAAATGCCATTGATATAATCCATTTAATAAATGACATTCATGATTCAACTTAATTAAATGAAGGGATACACATTAATTATATTATGGCTGGTGTAGGTGCACCTAGAAATGTATTCCATTTATCAAGTTGCTCAACTTTTATGAGAAATGCAGTGGAAGCATGACCTACTTCAGTGAATTATAATAAGTCAATGATTATCAAGTAATCAAAGTCTAACAAACGATTATTTGTGAAAATGAGTGTGGAAATAAAAGTAAAAAACATGAGGATATAGCTAAATATTCTCATTATTTTTCCTACCAAAACCATTAATCTAGGTATGGAGGATTTGGCCTTTGGGCCAACCTGTGCATCAATTTATGGGTCTAAGAGACACAATTACTTCGCTGTAGCATCACCAATCACGTAAGATTTGAGCTCCATATGTCAAAAATTTTAACTAGACCTTCTAACGCTTCAAATCTTATTACTTGAATTTTACTTTAATTTCTAGTTCTCAAATTTCCCATGCTGTTGGTGCTGCATATTCAATGAACATGGATAAGAAAGATGCTTGTGCAGTCACTTATTTTGGCGATTGAGGAACAAGTGAGGTACTGAATTCTATGAAAAAATCGTAGTTAGAATGTGTTGTATCTAACATTACCTTTGTACACTATGAAAAACTCTTACTTGGGATGCTTGATATTTTCTCCATCGGTGCTTGCAGTTCTTTATATTTGTTTCTATGCGCTTCTTCTCCTTTTTCATTTTCTTATCATTTTTTGGCATTTATGTAACTTGATCATAGTCTCTTTTCATTTCATCAATGAAAATTTTTTGTTGACCTTATCTCTGTAGTTTTGTTAGGGGATAAGCAATTCAAATAGAAAGTCATTCTATTAAATCTGGTTGAGTCTATAGAGTAATATTTTGTGTATCCTGGCTAGTTGCAAGGTTGATTTTTCTGTTGTTTCTTTTATCATGTTATATTAGGGAGATTTCCACGCAGCTTTAAATTCTGCCGCAGTTCTGGAAGCACCTGTTATCTTTATTTGCCAGAACAATGGATGTGCGATCAGTACTCCTATTTCAGACCAATTTTGAAGTATCTCATTCTTTTCAGTATTTCCAGTTGTGAAGAATGTATTATGAAATCTAGATTTTAAAGTGTTCAATTATTGTGCAGGTGATGGGGTGGTTGTAAAAGGCCAGGCTTATGGAGTTCGCAGTATCCTTGTAGATGGCAATGATGCACTTGCTGTATATAATGCAGTTCGAGCTGGTCGAAAAAATGGCAATTCAAGAACAGAGGCCAATTTTAATTGTTGTAATAAGGATACACAAACTCTATCTCTTGATATGGACACCTTTGATGATCTGGTGTCTTTTGTCTTCATTAACAGACTCTCACATATAGAGAATTAACATCCCAAAATAAATTAGATCCCAAAATAAATTCAACTTATTATTTTAAGATAATTAACCTAAAATTATCTCAAATTTTTGGGATGTTACAAGTCGCTTCGCACCTTTGTCCGCTGGTTTTGTCATCCAGTTGAGAGGCACCGCTGCGCCCTCAGATTTGTCTGTCGCCACTGCCTTTTTGTGGTGAGTTTGGTAATGTTTTTGGAAAGTTTAATTTGGGTTTTTGGATACTCATTAAAGATTTATTTGAAAACTTTTCTTGGATTAATTAGGGTGTTTTTCGTTGATTGAAATATCAAATTGAAGGTTAATCTTGGAGTCTCATTGTTGGGTTAAGATCATAGCTTCCTACCATCATTTTGGTTCGACGTTTGTTCGGTAAGTTTTGGTTAAAGATGTTGAGGTTAAGTTTTGATTAATAATTTTTATGAGAAGATTATTATTGAAAATATTGTATGTTTAGGTTCGATTGAGGGTTTATATTTTTGCATGCTACGAGTTCTTCATTTGATGTAAGGGATACTCCTACTTGGATTCACGACTGTAGAGAACATAAGGTTATGGGTGATGATTTGATTAGTTGTTTGATGGAATGGCATGGTGATAACTTTTTTGTGATATCTATGTGCACTCTATGTTATAAGTTCTATGATTATGGTGTATTTTGTTGGATATGACTTATACTGCTTGATAAGTTTGATGGTTGTTATGGAAACTGTAAAACCTGACAAATATAGAATGTGTGTGGAATCATATATATAATTGCTAGCATGTTTGTGGTGATTTCTGATTGATGGTGTCTTTTAACTCCAGCTATTAACTGTATTGTCTTTCATTTGTGGGACAGGTTCACTATTCTGTATGGCATGTGTTCTAACAATACACTAGGTTTTTTTTGCATGTGTTCCCAAAGATTTGCTAGGACGACCCTTGAATTTGGGTTGTTGTGGGCGTTTCTACCAGATCATTAGACTGTGTGGCACGAAGTACAGATTTAATAGGGAGTTAACAATTACCTAGTGGGCCAAGTGCTTGATCCCTTACTGGTTAATTTTATACTGATCATTTTCATGTTTGTGCTTTCAGGCAAATGTAAGAGAAAACCGACAAAAGACAAGAAGAACTAGTGACCATACCATGGAGACTACGAGACATGTCGCTTCTGCAATTTTCTATTTGGTTTCGCATAACTATATTGTTTTTTTTTTATTTTAGCTATTTCATTTAAGAAACTATTCTCATTTTAGTAGGGATCCCGTCTAAGTACTTTTCGACATTTAAACTATTTATTTATTTAAATACTTTGGTAAACCTTTTACATCTTGTTTCTTTAATAAAAATATTTGGGTGTGAATGATTTTATTTTCAAATTATTATTATTTTGGTTAAAGTAACGACCCAGTTTGGTTTGGAAATTTGCGTGGTTGAAGTTGGTATCAGAAGCTAAGTTATAGGTTTTGTAGATTGACTTACGGTTTAAGTCAATGGTATATGTCCCTATGGTCACTACTGTTTCTTTGTCCTCGCCCAGTATGTTTTCTTGATTAAGATTGACTTACTTGTTATGCTTGTAAAATTGCCCATGAAAACATGAAATAATATGGACTATCTTGGTAATTGTGTTCTAATGGAGTTGTGATGGTTTTTAGGAAATGTCGTCCCGTAGAGGTTCCAAGAGTGGTCGGGGTAGATGAGGAGCAGGTCGAGGTCAACCTGCTAAACAGACTGTAGACCCTTGTGCACCCGTCACTCAAGCTAACCTTATTGCTCTAGTAGCATAGATGGTATCAGAGTGGAATCTCTCCTAGTAAGATGTGGTTCGTGGACGAACCAAGCGAAAGCTGGTGGACATGTAACGCCCCGAGTTTAGGAGGAAGACATGAATGAACCGATATCACATCTGAATGAGAGGGATCCTGAGGACATGAAAGTAAGGTTAAGAAAGGTTTAAAAGAATTTGAAGTTATTGTCTATACAAACAAGGTGCACCTTTCTTTTCGGTGGCTCAATCATAGGAACTCCAAAGTTAAGCGTGCTTAGCTTAGAACAATTCTATTTTGGATGACCTCTCAGAATTTTCCTAGGATGCATGTGAGTGAGGACAAAGCATGCTGAAAGGACTCGTGTTTGTTTGTAGAGACAACTTTCGCTCTAATAAGCTTTTAAACCAAGCAAGGATGATGTTGTTTAGTCGCAGGGAACGCATAAAAATGACAGTGTCGTTAGTTGCCAAATTCAGATTCTAAATCATGGTCCAAATCCTGGGCCTGTAGCTTTACAAATTATACAACATACAATGAATAAACACATCAAAATAACTCATCAATTTGAACAAAAAAAATATTTAAACCAACTCTTGCTCACTTACAAGATTAAGTAGTCTTCTACAAAACATTAGAATTATACCTATTGACCTACACTAACCAACACTAATCATTTACAAACATTTAGGTTGTAGGATTATAACCACTAATCAATTATAACCACAAACTCACAAAGCTCGCATAATTTCTTCTTTTCTTCTTTTTTTATTTACCTATTGTTTCCCCTTATCACTCACTTATTTATATAACACAAGATGCCATTAATGAAGAGAATATTGTGCATATTGGGTAATGGTAAGGACATCAAGTTGGGTTTCCTTTTAACTCTGTATTTGGCCGAAGAAATATCATGGAAAGTGGAAGATGTGGGCTATTGTATGATAAACAATGAATTAATTAATCAGGCATTGTTAAATCACAAAGAAATGAATAGCTAATTTGGATTTTTGGATCAGAAATCCCATGTGAGATTGGAAAACTTGTAGAATTGAAGACATTGAGTTTGGAGAGTAATATAATTTCAGGCCCAATTCTAGGGCCGATCTTCAACCTTTCGTCTCTCAATGCATTAGATTTAACAAGAAATAACTTCATTAGAGGGTTACCAGACAAAGCAAATTATAAACACTTAACACAACGAAGAAACAATTTTTTTCTACAATAAGGTACCTGATGGGGAAGATGTAGAAAATTAAGAAAATTTTCTTATTGAGAAAATTTGATGGGGAAGATGGTACAAATTTAGCTTCGTGTGTTAAGAAAATTTATGGATAAAAAAGAAGAAAATATGTTGAAAGGAAGAAAAAGATACCTGATGGAGAAGATGTCGTGCTTTTCCTATTTAGACCCTTCTTCCCGAAAGGTTTGTTAATCCTTTCCCTTGGGTTGAATAATAATGCCTAAGAAAAATATCTTTTCCTAGGTAAACAAATAGAACCCATAAACCAAACGTGGGGTTTGTAAGCCCACATCCATTCCAATCCTCTTTACTCTCAAACAAAATGGCCCATAAAAGGGCTATGTAACACTACTACAATAAATGAAATACTCGACACTTTGAAATTTACTATTCTTGACGGTTTCATACAAAACCATCAAGTAAAGTTCAAAACCGTCAAGAATAAACAAAATAAAAAAAATTGTAATTTTTTGCTGAAGTTTTTTCAATACTTGACGACTTTTACCTGTCAAGTTTAGTGTATTTTTACTTGACAGGTTTTACACGTGAAGTAATAGGGTTAATTAAAAAAAATATCATTTAGGCAAAGAGAAAATCAAAATGCGTGTGTTCCCTCTCCCTTTCTTTCCCAACAATGTGAAACTCCCCTTTCTTTTCCTCTATTATTTTTCTTCTTTTTGTCTTTCTTTTCCCTTTCTCTTTCACTCTCTTCCAAAATGCAAAGAACGACGATGAAAATTTTGATTTTGTGAATCGTCTGCAAAGTGAGTTTAGGGATTTTCGTTTGGGGTTTTCTACGAAAGACGACGACGACACAAAAAACTCCCTTTCTCTTTCCCTTTCCCTTTCGGTTTAGGGTTTTCTGCGAAGTGCATCGTCTGCAAAAAGAAACGAAATGGAGTTTTCTCACCATAGTGAAGAACGACGACAGTTCGAGGTTGCCTCAGCCCAAGCTCTAGATTGCGTCTTCTGCCTTCAGCATGCTAATGACTGTTCATTTCGATTTAGGATTAATTTCAATTCTTGCGATTAATTTCAATTTCAATATGATTTAGGTTTAGATTTCGAATGACACTACTTTCTCTAATTTAGGGTTTCACTGTGTTTTGTGATATTTTATATGGGTGTTTGTTGTGGTTAAGCTTTTTTCGTACTCCATACCTGTTATTGAGGATGAAGATATGGTGAAATTTTTTTGCATTAAAAATGCTTATGTAATGGTTTTTGTAAATGAAAAATTAAGACAAACAAAAAAATTGTGGTTAAAATTTTCACTTTAGTTTCACACTTTTTTGTAAATTAAGACAAACGAAAATTAATTCTAAATGAAAGCTCTGAAACTTAATGTTTCTTTTTTCATGTTACTTTCACACTTTTTGTACTATATCAAACCTAATGTTTCTACTTTTTATGGGGTTTTTTTTTCAGCGAAAAAGTTGCCGAATCGAGAGTTGTTTTGTTTTTGGAGACGAAGGTGTTGGAATGAATTTTGGAGGTTGGAGGAAATTTGGAGGAGATGATTAAGGAAAAGAGGCTACTTGTGTTATTAGGCACTTCTATTTTTTACTTTTGCTTTGCTTGATACAAATGGTAAAATATCACTCCTATTTATACTAGTTGGCATTCCTTAATGTATGGCTAGGATTTTGCCAACATATTTTTCATCTAATGGTTACAAATCATTCTCTAGAATACTCTTCACAATTACACTACTTTCTCCTATTTTTTAGATAGTTCTAAATATCTCCTACAATTGATTTAGAGAAATTTGAAGATATGGCAAAATTTATGGGAGGCAGTTAGAATAATAGCAAATATTTTTAGGAATAAAAAAAGAGCAAATATGAAAATAATTGTTTTGCCAATTTTCGAAAATGTCGTTCTTGCCCTTGAACGGATAGGTTATGTTTTTCTGTTATGGAGTATTTTACCTTACTACCTTTTTCACGGGTAAGGGAGCAGTCTATGCAGTAGTTTCAATTACCATGTATTTCATCCGAAAATAATCTTTGAATTAAATTTAGATTTAGTTAGATATATTAGTTTTTTAAATTAATATCTAATTAGATTTATTTGATTTCGAAATATAATATAATAAATTCTCTAAAATTGTAACGCCCCAAATTTTTGGAAACTAAAATGGGTCGTTACTAAATCAAAAACATAAAAGAAGACATTTCAAAATCAATGATGACGAGAAACGAATTAAAACAAGTTGTGTAGGTAAATCGAAAGTTATAAATATGGTAATCGAAACCTGGAAAACGACTCTGACGGGATCCCACTTTTCCAAGAAAATTTAAACATCGAATAAAACTCAAGTTTTAAACAAAGCAATACAAATCCATAAAGTTTCAAAATGTATAAGACCGAAACGCGGAAGCAACATCCATGTGGTCCCTGTGGCGTGGTCACTGGTCTTTCTTGTCCCTCGCCAGTCTTCTTTTACCCTTGCCTGAAAAACAGAGAACGCAAACGAGTGAGTATATAAATATACCCAGTATGGAATCTCTCTACTGGCTATACTAGGTAACAGTTGATCTCCATTAAGTCAGTACCCTGATTCATACAGCAAGAGGCCTAAAGACAGAAACAATATCCACCCTTGCCCAGCACATAACACTAGTCGGTCTTCATACTAGCTATTAGGCTCAAAACTAGCTATACCATAGGATACAAAGATCACACAACATATAAATACTTGGTAGCATTGTGCTAGTCATAATGTAATTATAACGACTATACTACCTATTACAAAGTCCACACAGCATATATAACATTGATAGCATAGCGTCAGTCGTTAAGCATCTCAACAATTCTACACTTTGTTACAAAGTCCACACAGCATATATAACTTAGGGGTCATTGTCCCATCCATATACATAACGACCTTTATACCTACGTTACAAAGACCACAAAGCATATATAACGCAGATACAACAGTCCAACCATTCTACACGTCGACGTCTATACCTACGTTACAAAGACCACAAAGCATGTATAACGCAGATACAACAGTCCAGCCATTCAACATGACGACGTCTATACCTACGTTACAAAGACCACAAAGCATATATAACGCAGATATAACGGTCCAACCATTCAACATGTCGACATCTATACCTACGTTACAAAGACCACAAATCATATACCACGCAGATACAACAGTCCAACCATTCTACTCGTCGATGTCTATACCTACGTTACAAAGACCACAAAGCATGTATAACGCAGATACAACAGTCCAGTCATTCAACATGTCGACGTCTATACCTACGTTACAAAGACCACAAAGCATATATAATGCAGATACAACAGTTCAACCATTCAACATGTCAACGTCTATACCTACGTTACAAAGACCACAAAGCATATATAACACAGATACAACATTCCAACCATTCAACATGTCGACGTTTATACCTACGTTACAAAGACCACCAAACATATATAACGGAGATACAACAGCCCAACCATTCTACTCGTCGACGTCTATACCTACGTTACAAAGACCACAAAGCATATATAACGCAGATATCACACTCCAGTCATTATGGCTAATAGCAGTAATCCAGTATAGTTTAGTTATGCAATCCTATTCACATACAACTATACTTTTCACATATTGCACACATCAATAATATCACATATCAGGAAAACACGTATAAACCACATCAACTTAAGGGTTCACACATTCCAAGGGTTGGGTTGCAAGACAGTAGAAAACCCCTTACCTCCAAATTGTTTGGAAGATGGAATTGCTCCAAAAAGTCCTCAAAAAGCACCCTAAACATAAGAGTAAGACTAATTAACCAACTTAGCTAAACTAAGAATGACAAGGGCCTAAAGTCTTGATTCAAACTTACCCAAAGCTTACTCGAAACCCAACGAACAACGCCCAACCGATGCTACGATCAATCAAACGATTCGTTCTGTCAAGAACGATAAGTACCTAATTACTTCAAGAATCCTATCAACTCATTCTATCGAAAAGCCTAAACTTTCATAAAACAATCTAATAAAAATTAGCCAAGAAAACCTTACCAAGACTCACCCAAATCTCCAAGAAGACGGCGGACTTGGCGTAGCGGCAGTGCGAATCAAAGCAAAAATGCAACGACAACGCAGCGATTGGAGGGTTTAGGCGCGGATCGACACGAAACTGAAGCGACAGCGACGGCGGCGTGGCTTGGAAGGGAGATCCAAAAGATCTGGGCGACGCGGCTCACGACTTGCAAGCGAGCAGATATCCAACAGTGCGGCGCGGCGCGAGGAGCGTCGAAACGACTGCTCAGCGCCAGATCTGGCGCGTGAGACACGACGGAGCGGACGGTTGCGACACGAGGACGGCTGTGCGTGCGACGGCGTGGGTGGGCTGTGCGTGCGACATCGCGATCGACTGGAGACAGCCAGGGTTCTGCGAGCGCTAGGAAGACGAAGAGGAAGGAAGAAGAAGAAAAGAAAAAAAAAAGAAAGAAAAACAGAAAAGAAAAATAAGAAAAATAAAATAAATAAATAAAATAAAAGTTATAATAATATTAACAATTAACATTAATATAATTATATTTTATAAGTTATTTATTTATTTTACCTTTAAGGAAAAAGATGAGTTGTTACAAAAATTATGTGAATTGATTGAACAAACATTTAATTGGGAATAAAATTTCGAGAAGGAGATGCAGGGATGAAATCCTGTGAAATACCCCCGTATTTCACGGAAATCTTTTAAACAAAATAACTGCATTTTCTTATTTTTACTGAATTCATTTTCCCTCAATTTATCTCTAATTAATATTAAATATTTTTTTATTAGTTATACGTTTCTCGATTACTAATTTAATATCTAACCTTTTTAAATTTTAAATTCGTTTTGGAATATCTTTTGACCTTATATCTTCACGATTTATTCAACAAATATTTTACATCCATATGATTGGAGGAATTATCTACAATCAATTCGAATTCATCTATGTCTAGTTCTAGTTAATTAAGTTTAATTAATCCAGCTAGATTTTTCTATTTTTTCTGAATTTTATTAGTTTTATAAATAAACATATATTTAATCTTTAATACATGTTATTGATTTTTAAATAAACATTTAATTAAGTTTAATTAAACTCTAATTATCTTGCAGCAAATTCTGTGAAATATAGGTTATTTTATATCAAGTTGTTAGAGCAGATTTCGTGAAATACAGGGTATTTACACGTTTTTTTGGAAAGATTAAGATAACGAATAAGGGGAGTGAAACCGACAATCCAGCTGGATTTTTCTATTTTTCTTAATCTTATTAGTTTTATAAATAAACATATACTTCATCTTTAATATATATATGTTATTAGTTTTTTAAATAAATATTTAATTAAATTTAATTAATCTCTAATTATCTTGCCGCAGATCCTGTGAAATAAGAAATATTTCCTATTTTTACTGAATCTACTTTTTCTCAATTTATCTTTAATTAATATTAAATATATTTTATTAGTTGTATCTTGTTGATTATTAATTAATATCTAACATTTTTAAATTTTAAATTCATTTTGAATATCTTTTTTACATTATATTTTTATATCTTATTAAACCAATATATTTAAATCTGTATGATTGGAAGAATTATTTGAAAAAAAGAAAGAAAAAATGTATTATTAATTATTTGATTTATTTGGAAAGATGAGAAAATGTAGATTTAAAAAATATATATAGTTATATATATATATACATATTAATTATTGAAAAAAATGAAAAGAAATAATAATAATATTTATTATTATTATTATTATTTATAATAAATTTGTTTTAGAGTTTTATTGTTATGCGAAAAAAATTTTAAAACTTCTTTTTCCTCATGTATCAGCCGTCAAGTTTAATCTTCATCGGCTGTTGCCTTGAACGTTGCCATCTACATACGAAGTCGTCGTCGAACGAGTCTTTTATCTCTGACCACCTCGAATGCCGCCCTCCACAAACGAAGTCACTGTTGGAAGAGTCTTTTATAGACAGTCACCTTGAATGTCGTCCTCTACGTACAAAGCCGTTGTTGAATCATCATCTGCGCATCACCCTCCGACGAGAGCTCCGTTGTACGCCGTTCTGTTAGCTCATGTCCGCCGATCTCCGATTCGTGCTGTCGCTAGCCTAGCCATGCCGATCTGTGTTGCTGTCCACGTATTGAATTTTGAATTATTTGGAGCTTTACAAAATTTTAGGGTTGGGTAGGTTGTTGGAAGATGTGAGTTGAGATGATGTGTTTGAGGGATAATATTTTAATGATAGTGTGTTTGGGGAAGAGTGTTTTAATGATAGGGTATTTTGAATTTCAGGATGATTGTAACTGGAAGGTGAAGAGTTTATTAGGAGTAGGGGCATTTTTGACAATTTCATACATGTATTTTATTTCTTTTTTCGATTTTGCCAATTTTACAATTATAATTTTTTTTTATATTTGTCCAAAGTAAACCTTAATAATTGCTATTTATCTAGTGAACCCTTGATTTATCTAGAATAATCTAGTAATTACTTCTACAAATTGGCTTTTATTTGGGCTAGGCCCAAATATTATTAATCAAAATCAAGTTTATATTTCAACACCCCCTCTTAAACTTGATTTTGTTACTCCGAGCAAATCTCTCAATCTTGTGAAGTCTTCTTTCTTAAGAGGCTTAGTGAAAATGCCAGCTACCTGATTGTAAGACTTCACGTACTTTAATTGTATTTCCTTTCTTTCGATGCACTTTCTAATATAATTATACCGTGTTTCGATGTGCTTACTCCGATTGTGGAAGACTGAGTTTTTGGCCAAAACAATTGCTGATTTATTATCTACGAAAATTCTGGTTGGCTTTTCTTGTGGCAGCCTCAACTTCTTTAATAGATTTTTCAACCAGATTGCATGACAAACACACGAGGTAGCAGCAACATATTCTGCTTCACATGTAGAAAGAGTAACAATGGGTTGCTTCTTTGACATCCATGTGAAGGCAGTATTTCCCATGTAGAACACAAAACCAATTGTACTCTTTCGATTGTCCACATCTCCTACCCAACCGCTATCACTGTATCCCAAGAGCTCATAATTATCAGAAACAGAATAACACATGCCATAACTTATCGTACCTTTGATGTATCGAATAATTCTCTTTGTTGCCTTCAAGTGAGTGGTAGTTGGTTTCTCCATAAAGCGATTGATAACTTCAACTGCATATAGAATGTCCGGTCTTGTGTATGTTAAATATCATAAACTTCCAACCAAGCTTTTAAAGAGTGTTGAATCAACACTTTCTCCTTCCTCACAACGTGACAGTTGGATTCCACATTCCATGGGTGTGTTTGCTGGATTATAATCATCCATCTTGAATTTCTTGATGACTTCTCTAGCATAACCTTCTTGTGTGATAAATATACATTTACCTTCTTCTTTTACCTCAATGCCAAGATAATAAGACATGAGCCCGATGTCTATCATCTCAAACTCATTTGTCCTTTCTTCTTTGAACTTTTTAAACATGTCTGAATTACTGCCTGTAAAGATCAAGTCATCTACATACAAGCACACAATCAATACATCATTATTTTTTATTTTGATGTAAAGTGCGTGCTCATATGGACATTTGATGAAACTTCTTTGGTGTAGATACTTGTCTATTCGTGCATTCCAGACTCTTGGAGCTTGCTTCAACCCATAGAGTGCCTTTTTCAGCTTCAAAACCTTTTCTTCTATTCCCTTAACTTTATAGCTTTGAGGTTTCTCTATATAAACTTCTTCCTCAAGAACTCCATTGAGAAAAGCTGACTTCACATTTATTTGATGGATTTTCCAATTGTTTTCAGCTGCTAATTAAATTATTAATCTAACAGTTTCAAGTCTAGCGACAGGAGCAAATACCTCATCATAGTCGATGCCAGCTCTTTGATTATAGCCTTTTGCCACTAATCTTGCCTTGTATCTTTCAACTTTTTCTCATGCATTCTTCTTGGCTTCGTAAACTCATTTCACACCAATCGCATTGTGATCTTTTGGAAGTGAGACTAGCTCCCATGTGTCATTCTTCTTGATTGCGTTAATCTCTTCATCCATAGCGATTTTCCAATTTCGATTCATCATAGCTTCTTGAAAGTTCATAGGCTCACAATCGGCAAAAAGACAAAACAAAGAAAGATTTTCTTGATTTTCTGTTACCTCATAGAGTTGTTGTAGGCTTCTGAAGCGCTGAACGCTTTCACTTGAGCTTTCAACTTCTTGAGAACTTGAAGTTGGCGAAGGTGGTGGCGTAAACGGCTCATCTCTTGTTTGTACTGTACTTGTTTGCTCCATATCATTTTCTTCGAAGTACGGCGAGAAGTTTCGTCATGTTTTCCCTAATCCCATTCTCCTACTTCATCAAATACTACATCTGGACTTAGACTTTTCTTTTTCGTATCTAGATTGTAGAGCTTGTATTCTTTGGTATTTGAATCATAACCGATGAAGATGTATTTCTCACTTTTATCATCCAACTTACTTCTTTTTTCATCTGGTATATGCACATGAGTAATGTTCCAAAGACTCTGAGATGGGAAATTCAGGGTTTCCTGCCCCTCCATGCTTCTTGTGGTATTTTCCCAGATACGCTTCTCGTCGAAGATCGGTTGGATAGGTAGACTGCCCATGCTACTGCTTCTGCCCAAAACTCCTTTCGCAAATTTTTGCTTTTAAGCATACTTCTTTCCATGTCCAAAATTGTTCTGTTCTTCCTTTCTGCTACTCCATTTTGTTGAGGGGATCTTGGCACTGTTAAGAGTCGA
>JBBPDJ010036852.1:0-13445 GCA_037974625.1 Cucumis cinereus
TGGAATTGTTTAAGTTAGAGTTAAGTTAAGATAGTCAGTGAGGATCGTCAAGGTAAGGACGAGATTCACTGGCTTCAGTCTGTCTCCTAGGCTAGGGTTAGAGGGTCTGGGAGAGGGTGTGACACCCTTACTTGATAGTTTTTCACTGTCAAGTAAACCTGTTTTTGTAGTAGTGAATGCATTATTTCTAGTCAATCAAAGAGAAATCTACTGAGTTTTAACGATATATATTGTAATGGTTATCATATTAAGACTGATAGAAAAACGTTTATTAGAAAAGTTGCATGCTCTATCTTCAAGATTATATTATACTCATATACAAGTAATTGAAACATATGCAACAATGAACCTGAAGTTCATGAATCCATATATATTTGTTATTTGGCATGACAGATTAGGTCATCCAAGGTCAACTTATGTCTAGAAGTTATTAAAGATTATATTTTCTTGAGTCAAATAGAACTTGGCACTTAGTTGACTTACCCTCTAGCTGCAAAGCAATAGGATGCAAATGGGTTATAAGAAAGAAACTCAAACCTCAGTTTAGGGTTTGTTGTATAATAAAACTTTACTATAAAATTTCTAGGTATATTAAACCATTTAATTTACCTAATGATATCTTATGCTAATAAGAGTAAGGTTAATTCAACGCCGGTTTCGTGTCAGTTATAGGTAGGAGGTGTTCTGTAAACCTTAACTTAAGTACCCCAGCCTTAGACAAAACATTACCGGTTGAGTTTCCTTATAACCATAAATTCTCTTTGTCCTACTTAGTTTCATTAAACTAAAAGAAGATATAATTCTAATTTAATTAGAACTAATGTGATATAAGGTCAATTTAGTTTTAAACAATTTTAAAATTAAATCAAATTATCCTAAGATGCTATGTTTACATGAAACTCTTTATTATAGGTTGATGGTTTCTAATTGTCAAATTTTATAACTATTATAAAATTAATTAATTAATCCTATAATTATGAATACTAAGGTTTAATTAATTAATAATAAATTATAATTTAAAAATAAACCATATTACATGAAAATCATAATTTTAATATAACCATTATATTAATCTATGAATCCAACATGCTCAATGCAAATTAATTTTTATTTTAATTAATACAACACTTATATAAAAAAAATCCATGAAAATCATTCTAGCATATACAAGACATTATTTAAATATAATAATTTATATTTACCTAAATAATGTCATGTATCACACTTATCCAATTTCATATATTTAATTTATCAACATACATTAAATAACTCATGAAATTAATTATCATGCATTAATATCACATTATAACAATTATAATATATAAAAATGCATGAACATGTTTAACCTATATGGTGAGATTTATCTGAATAACATCGATAAAGCATTTAAATAGCAATTAAATCGATAAAATGGCCCCTAGGATAAAGTAAAGCAAAAACTACAATAATTAAGCTTAAAATTATCGTTAAACGGCTTCTAAAGCTTCAAAATTGGTAAAAATACCTTTCGAAAAGCTTCGAACTAGACCAAAAAACCATGAACTAAGTAAAAAAACAATAAACTAGCAAAAAAAATAGCAGAATTGACCAAAAAATTAGCAAACCGACTGAAGAAGGCAAACCCAATCACACTCTAGTTGCGTCACGCACCAGTCGAGCCATTCACCAGAGCGCACTAGTCGAGCCATCCACCGGAGCCATGCCATCCAAGTCGTTCTTCAAAGTTGTATCAGTCGATCGTCCTTTGAAGTTGTGTCAGTTGAGCTACCTGCAAGAGTCGCGCCAGTCGTGCCACTCATCTGAGCCGTGAGTCGAGCAATCTAAGTCGTGAGTCGAGTCGTGTTGATCTGATGGCTAAACCTCTACAGACCTCGTCCTTCGTCTTCAACCTTGCGTCACACGAATTTTTTTTTTTTTTCAAAATGCATCTATACAATATAGAAAAAAATGGCAGAAACTTGGTCTTCGATCATCCGTTTTGGGAAAATTTTGTGTCGACTTTCTTAGAAAAATTCTTCGAATCCAAATTCAGACTCCAAATTACAAGATTTACAAAATGAAATACCCAAAACATAGGCCCTATCCATTTGATATCAAGTAAAAGAAATTTACGAAAAAATACTGGAAACATTCAATTAAAAAACTCACATTCATAATGCAGAACCCACAAAAAACTAATACAAATTAAAATTTAAGATGACTCTGAAACCAATTGAAGGGATTAAAGCCCTTAAACAAGCAGCAAAGATTTTACAAAATATTTCCTCAAATTTAATAGAAAAATAAAAATACCAATATATTGGCAATTATACGAAAATAAGCATACTAAAAATTTATGACTAAGCATGATTTTAAAAATTAGAAGAAAAACACATAGAATTTGAAACTTACTCTCGTTGTCGTCAAAACTTACTCTCGTTGTCGTCGAAACTTTTCATATTCTTTGAGTAAGAGAGTTTAAAGTAAATACATGTATTTCAATTTTGCTGAATCTTTTAATATATGTAGATTTATGTTCATCTATTGTTTTTAAAAATAAATATCTAATTAAATCTGTTTGATCTTGGATTATCGCGCGATAGGATCCCATGAAATTAGGGGAGTTAGCCAAACAAACATTATATTAATAATTAATAACCGTTAAGGGTAAATTCCATACAAAAATGGCAAGATTTTACGCAAGATGTTAGTCAATCAACATAAATGGCAGGATTTTACTGGGCGTGTATTTCAATTTTGAATCTATTTAGATTTAGATTTAGTTAGATTTATTATGTTTTTAGATAAATATTTAATTAGGTTTATTTTTCAATACTTTGAAATTTTTTAATACTGACGGATCCGTCAAACCGTGCAGGCCACTGCGAAGCCACGTCGACGACGTCGCCGAAGAACTTTTGTGTCGCGCGACGCGCGTCTCTACACATCCCTTCGCGGAACGAGTGAGTGTTTGGGAAGTGTGATTCAACGATGGTGTATTTTAAATTTTGGAGGGATTGTATTTGGAGTGTTAATGGGTAATTGATAGTAGGGGGCAATTTAGACCAATTTGTTATTTTTTTTTAATTTTTACCTTTTTGCCATTTTAGTAATTTTTTTTTTCTATTTGTCTAAAGTAAAAATTAGAGAGAGATATGGGTATACGTGGAAGTATCACACATTACCCAAAAGTAACTTCCACGTATCTAAGTTATTAATTTAAATTAAATTAAATTAAATTAAATTAAATTAATATTAAAATAAATAAATTATTAATTAATTAAACCATATTTAATTAATATTTTCTTTGAATCATATTTAAATAAATATCTCTCACATAAAGTTTAACTAATTTAATTAAATCAAATTTCATTAAATAGAATTAAAGTAAACTAGTAATTAATTCTCCAATTAATTAATTACTATAAATATCTTATATTTAATTTAATTCAGATTTGAAACATATTTATATATAAATTTCTCTCATAAATTAAACATACTATATCATATTCGCATTAAATTTTAATCTATAGTTTTAATATAAATTTAATTCACATTAAATTAATATTTAAACTTATTGAAATTTTTTATTCTCTCATAAATTAATTTTGAATGACATCTAAAATAAAACTTATATTATAAAATTTAATTAAAATAAAAACTTTATATTATAATATATCACCATACATTATATTTATTCCCTAAGTCAATTTGAACATTTCAAATTATATCCAAGATATTTTAACTATTATCCTTTACGAGCTACGAAGGGGACCTAATGGACCTACAGATTAGAAGTTATAAAGATATGAGATTAATTGGCTAAACTCATTAACCACATTAATCAATATTCGTTAACTATGTGTACACTCCACTAAAGATTCACAGCTGAATTCTTCTTACTGTAGATATATTTTTGTGTCAACGAATATAGATCAATAAGAGTAAGTTAGTCCTTTGCAAGTGTCTGTAATACCATATGGGTTAAATTACCGTTTTACTTATGAATTATTTCTTAGTCCTTAAATACCAATACTCTTCCAATGAACAACTTGTTTGTAGTTCAACCAATAACCAAAAATCTCTTTCGTGCTATTGAGAGGGTAGGACCCTTTGTTCAAGTCTCGGAGACATCATTTAAAGGAACACTCATTTACTTACCCTAAAGTCAAGTTGGGGTGAATTTCATTTTGTATGATTATGTTTCCAACTCTCCTCTCCATCTTGACCCTAAAATGGTAGGCTTATTGAGTCAAAAATCTGGTCACTCTCACCTATACAAATCAAAGAACAATCCCTCGTGAACATGAGTTCATAATTCACCAGGATTAAGACTAAGTTGCCTAAGTCATCATATTGAAATAGAAATCTAACTAGTCAACAGAGTTACATCTAGTGGTTACTATTTTGTGGTCTAGTTTTATACAAACTAATTGCATAGGATACCTCCACTTTGTGTCACCAACACGAATTTGTTGGTTCATTGTGTTTGTATCAAGTACAAAGTGGGTCGTATCCATAGTGTTACCAGAATAAGGTACGCAGTTTTATCCTTATGGTATAGACTCTTTAAGTTGTATCTCGAATAGTAATCCTTGTATTTTTCTACATACAGTTCAAACTCATAAAACAATTTAGGATGTTAAGTTTATTGGTTTTAGGTTAATAAGACAAAACTAATAAAATAATAAAAAACACTTACTGAAATTACAATAATAACAGTAAATGAATTACATTTACTATCTACGAGTTTTAGGACATAAAATCCAAACGGATTCACCTTTGTGAATATGGAAGTGAGGGTTGCTTCCTATGAAATGTTTTAGACAAATTCTCTAGAGCATCCACTAAACTAAGATACACTAAAAAAAAAAGTGCTCTCCTGATGCCCACAATCATCGAAAAATGTCAAAAATGTTGGATTTTATGTCCTAAAACTCGTAGATAGTTAATCGAATCCATTGATCATTATTAATAAAGAGTTATTATTCTAATTTCAATAAAGAGTTATTCATTATTTTATTATTTTTGTCTAAATCTAATAAACTAACATCCTAAGTTGATTTATGAGTACAAAAGTCTATGTTGGAGATACAACTTAAAGGGTCTATAGTATAGGGATAAGGTTGGATACCTTATGGTCACTTTTTATTTGATACAAACACAATGATCCAATGTATTCGTGTAGGTGACACGCGAGTGGTGGTATCCTATGCAATGAGTTTACATAAGACTGGACCAAGAAATAGTAACCACTAGATCTAACTCCGTTGACTAGTTAGATTTCTATTTCAATCGGATGACCTAAGCAACTTAGTCTTAATCCTGAGTATATTAAGAACTCATGTTCACGAGGGATTGCCCTTTGATTTGTATGGGTGAGAGTGGCCAGATTGCCGACTCAATAAGCCTACCATTTTGGAGACAAGATCAAGACGGAAGCTGAGAACATAATCATACAAAATGTAATTCACTTCTTTCCGACTTTAAAGTAAGTAGATGAGTGTTCTCTTAAATGGTATCTTCAGAAGTTCAACAAAGGGTCCTACCCTCTCTATTTCACGAAAGATATTTCTGTTTTTCGTTGGACCATAAACAAGTTGTGCATTAGAGGAGCACTGTTATTTAAGGACTAAGAAGTGATCCAAGGGTAAAATGGTAATTTGACCCAACTAGTGATACGAACATTTGTGAAAGACTAACTTGTTGTTATTGGTCTATATCTGTGGACACAGAAATATATCTACAGTGAGAAGAGTTCAATTGTGAGTCTTTATTGGAGTGTACAAGCAGTTAACGAATATTGATTAATGTAGTTAACGAGTTTAGCCAACTAATCTCATATAGTTGTAGCTTCTCATCTGTAGGTCCACTAGTTCCCTTTCCTAGCTTGTAAAGGATAATGAGGTTAGTATACTTGCGTATAACTTGAAATGTTCAAATTGTCTTAGGGAATTAATATAATGTACGGTGATACATTATAATATAAAGTTTATATTTTAATTAAACTTTATAATATAAATTTTATTTTAGATGTGATTCAAAATTAATTTATGGGAGAATTAAATATTTGAATGAGTGCAAATATTGATTTAATGTGAATTAGATTCATATTAAAACTATATATTAAAATTTAATGCGTATATGATACAAATTAAAACTATAGGTTATGAGAGAAATTTATTCATAAATATGATTCAAATATAGATTAAATAAATATAAGATATTTAATTTAGTAAATAATTAATTGGATAATTAATTAATAGTTTAGTTTAATTATATTTAATGAAATGAAATTAATTAAATTAATTAAATTAAACTATATGTTATGTGATAGATAATCATTTAAATATGATTTAAATGAAATATCAATTAAATATGATTTAATTAATTTATTAATTATTTTAATTTTAATTAAATTAAAATAATAACTCGCTAACGAGGGAGTTAATTTTGGAAAACGTGGGATACACCCACGTAATCCCTCATTTCTCTCTAACCTTCTCTTTTTTCTTGAAGAAGAGGGAGAGCGGAATGGTTCTGTGACTGTTGTACAACGAATATTGAAGAAGAATTTCTCTCTTGCTTTCTGTAACTTTTTTCCAAAAATTCTCAATCCAATTTCGGTCCCACAAGCCAAAACCTCAATTTTTCGAAGGATAGGAAAGGTTGTAAGTGATGGTTGTTTCAAATTTGGAAATTTATAAATTCAGAGACATCAACGAATGTAAGTCAATTTTCTCTGTAATTCTATATGCATGTTTAGCCTTAAATAATTTTACAATAAATTTTTTTATGTAATTTTGCCAATGTAGATAGTATTTTTAATTTCCCAAATTAAAATTGAGTAATGGTTCTGCAAATCTTTCCGCTGTGCAAGGGCTCTTATCCCTTAAAAAGATGCGTCGGCAGATCCTTGTCCGATGTTGTTGATATCGTTTTGAGTTTAGTCGGGAAATTCTCACGGGAGATGATTCTCGACGTGGTAGCAACCGGCGTTGGGAGTTCTTTGTCCGAAGCTTGCTCATTAATCTCTCAACGAGGAGTTTAACAATCGAAAGATTCTTAATTTTTTTTTCTTCAAAATATTCATTATTAACTTAATTGTTTGTAATTTTGATCTTCATAACCTAAAATTTATAGAACCTAAATCAATGATAATTTAGTAAAATGAAAAAATTTCACATACAGTGAAAAAAAGCAACCAAAATTGTTATTAATATTGTTGTTACATATAAAAGAGATAGATGTAGTAAATGATAATAATGTTTACATATTAGAGTACCGTGTTTAATTTACATGTAGCTTGTGACTCCAAAAGACATTTCCAATGCATCAAATTTACCTACAATATGATTAAGTTGTGACATTAGTAACAATAATGCATGCAAGCTACCCCTCCACAAACACACAAGAACAAAAAACTTACACTTAGTAACAATTCAAGTCGAATTCTACAAATGATTCTGAGACATCGAACAAGCCCAAATCATTAACATTTCACGCCCAAGTTTCCACTTGTATAGTGTTCTTAGCTCAATCGAAAAACAATCAAACTATTTCTATAACCAATCATCCATACAATCAAACTATTTCTATAACCAATCATCAATACACTTTTTTATCAAGCACTATCCTCCAAAAGTGTTCATATTCAAATTCATGAGTACGTATTCTAAAACCAGTCTCACATATACTACAAAATTAATGTCACTATTCCTGAAAATCATAGAAAACTAACTTCCAAGATTAATCTAATTCTCATATCAACTACCAAAAAGAACAACAATAAGCAAATAAATAGTACTGTCTCTGAACTTCATTTTCATCTTCATTTCTCAGTTTTCCAGCATCAAACAACCGAACCAAGCATAGGAAACATTACAAAGTATAATCCCTAGCTACGAACTTTCATCACTACAAACAATTATCGAGCATAGAAAGGCAGAGACAAATAATCAAAGGAAGGAAGTTTAGAGCACCCAAAGAGAGGATCCTACACGAACATGTTAAGAGGAGCTTTTTGATGAGACACAACAAAGTTGATAAGTCCGAGACGACTGTACTTGGTTCAAGAGTAGGAGGCCCTGTCCTTCACGAGGATTTTGTGGCCAGTCTCCACAAATCAAAAGCGACCATGGCCAAGAGGTACCCATGTTTTAGAGGGAATGAGGAGATAAACAAATGTGAAATTGTTGATATCTCCACACACGTGCTACTGCTACCATTAGGTCAGATGGACGACTTGTATAAATATTTATTGAGGCAATGATAGGCCTATTTTATTTTAGGCATTCAAATCTCAAATGCCTAATTATAATTTTTCCAAAAATCGGTTATTTAAGAAAAGAATTGAAATGGTCTTCTTTTTTTTTTCCATGAAAACATAGGTTCATTTTAATTGAACGTTCCAAAATTGAAATTGACACATAATGGTTTCAATTAATTTTTTTTTTTTTTTTTGGTGTAACAGATAGTGGTGATAGCCAACAAGTTTTTTTTTATTTAAGTTTGAAGGGTTTTAAATATGTGTGGAGTTACCATTAAAACAATCTCAGTCGAATTAGATAATTAATATATATATAAAAACAAAGAATGCCGCCATGCAGAATCGAACTCCAGACCTTCAGTTTACAAGACTGACGCTCTACCACTGAGCTATAGGGGCTCTTCAGCGTTATATAAATTCTATTTTTTCTATTTAATAATTTAAATAGTTGGACAAACCGAATTAATTCAATATGCTATTTAATGCATGGACTATAAATTGAAAGTTTTTAAATCAACATTTTTTTTTTTCGAAAATTTGAATCTTCACTCTTGATGAAATTTGAACCAAATTAATTATTTTTATCTCTCATACACCCTAAAAACAGTGTTTAAATTTACTTTTAAGTTTTTAGTTTGGAATGAAAAAGTTGATTTTAACAAAATTTGTAATATTCGAAAACCACTTAAAATAAACTGAGAAAAAAAAATTCATTTCAAGTGAAACACTTAAAATCAAACTTTAGAGAAAAGGGTTTTCGAGTGTTTAAGTCATTAGGTGTGAATTCTGCTCAAACTTTCATAATGTATAAAAACTATCAAATTATAAGAATTGATTTCTTCTCGCACCAATTGGATCATATTAATTTGATTTAGAATTAAACAACAATATAAATGTTAAAACAAATATTGTCGGTAGGACTTTGCCACTAGGTCTTCCTTGCTATGATTTTGACAATGTTGAGGTTTATCTCCTAAACTCGTAGTTCGTAATTTATAAACAATTTTTTTATTAATATAAATTAAAGTTATTTATTTCATTTTTAAGATTTGTATAACTTAATATAATAAACTAAAATTCAAGGCTGTTTAATGTAACTTGAACAATTTGTAGAGACATACAAAGAATCATGTCGAAGTGACTACCTAAAATGTCTAAGGTATATAGATAATGCTAGGTACATTTGTATGTCACACTATAGATATAACCTACTTTGTAATATTTACAAACAATTGGATTCAAGTCGTTCACATAGAGACATGTGAGTGGGAATACCTATACAAAGAATTTGTATAAGATCGAACCACAAAATATATAATGTCTCTTTGTAACACTGTTAATTGAAGAGATTAATATTTCAAAACGATAATCATATGTAACTTGATCTCAATCATGAGTGTTGAGTTAGTTATGGACTCGTATCTATGAGGGGTCGTCCTTTAATGTGTAGGGTGAGAATGGCCCAAGTCATCGATGTGGCCACGTGCCTGAGACGACACAGAGATGGCCAACGTCCTAAAAACGGTTTTTTTTTTAAAAAAAAATAATTGTGACCAATTCTTTTTACGGAGTGATTGGACGGCGTAATAAGTAAACAATTTTTAAATAAAATTCAATAAAAAAGAATGGTGTGCGAAAAAGCTAGAGTTGAGTTCGAGAGTCAGTTGTGTATAAGGAATGTGTTAGTACTCCAGAACACCCATTTAAAAAACAGTGGTCAATTTTTATATCTTGAATTGAAATTATTACTTAAATAAATTTATTTGAAAACAATAAGATTTTAAAAACAATGTCTTATTTTACACCTTATTACTCCACTATTTGAAACAATGATTCTATAAAAAAAGTGGAATAAATTTTCATCGATTTGATTGTATTATAATTGAGAAAAAAATATCCCATCTCAAGAAACTGAGAAATTACTACAACTTATCAAAATACATCATAGGAATAGTCTTCTTAATTAATGGATTTTTTTAAAACATTAATTAATCTTTTTTTATCAAATCTCAAACTCTAAAAAATGTGATCCCTCACTTCAAGAATCCTAAAAAATCGGACTCTCAAAATTTGTAGATGGATTAAGAACCCTTTTGAAATAACATTTTATTTACGGCTATGTGGGCTGAAACTTATTCTTTGAGTTACCTTTCATCCTTGGGCTAGACGTAAACGGATGTGACCATTCTTTTGAGGGTGTGGTACCATATATTTCTAGTACTTTCTTACTTACGTAATTAAATTAAGATATCTTTCTATAAAAAGAGGTGCTTCGCAGCGAGACCGAGACTCTTAATTCAACCATTTTCATTCAATAAATCTGAAAAAGATGCAACCCTATTGTCACCTGACCACATGATAAGTTTAATAAATAAATCGTCCCTTTTGGAAGTAACACACATAACGAATGTAGTAATACATGAAAAGTAAGTAGATGTGGTTGATTTATTTATTTTCCGTTTTTGTTAAATAGTAAAATTAGTAATAAAAAATCAAAATAATATTAATTTTAAAACAAAGACACCTTCATTCTTCAAACACTCCCATTTGTTTCCTTTTCCTTCAAATCCCATTTTTCTAACTTCTTTTGAACACACCACTTTCCATATCAATCTACCCAAAAATTTACAAAATATTTACACTTTATAAAAATTATGTGTAATCAATTTTTCTCGTTTAGTAGTTTTTTTCTATAAAGTATAAATAATTTATATTTTTTTTCTATATTTAAAAAATCTACCAAATTTTTTTTTAAAAAAATCTCATTTATTTTTTGTACACATTTTTAAATCCTTCCTTTTTTTTCTCTCTCTTTTTAATGAAAAATCAAAATAAAGAAAAAACTAAGAAAGAAGATTTTTTTTTTAAAAAAAACTTGTAGATATAGAAAACAATGCAAATAGAGATGGATAAATGGTAGGTTATAATAAACAAAATAAAAACGAAAGAAATGATAGCATTAATGTAGATTTCCTTATAACTTTTATTTCTCTCAATTTTGTAGATCTTTTAAGAGAAGAAGAAAGTTGAAGGTTGAAATTCAAAACGTAAAGTAGCTCGTTGTCTGAGGTGTGGATCCTTGAAACAAATGTCTTATCAAGTGTAACTTTTTAAGGAAGTTAAACTTCTCTTAGTATTCTTAAATTTCTTTCTTTCTTTCTTTCTTTTTTTTTTTGAATTTTGGGAGAATTAATGAATTTTTCTCTCATTTTGGTTTGGTCAAATTTTCTGTGTAGCTATGGATGTGGATCAAAGAAAATTGAATGTGATGTTGTACCTCAAGGGCTTTTTCTCTGTAAATAATAATAATAATAATTATAATAATAATAATAATAATAATAATAATAATAATAATAATAATAATAATAATAATAATAATAATAATGGTAGTTAAAATGCTCTATAGTTAGCATCTTAGACTATTGTTTGGACATCGTTGCGTCGATGATTTATACGTTTTATTACTTATGGATGCTTTAAGCTTTATTATTGAGCTTGATATGACTCCTCTTATTGGTTATGTGATGTGTTATTATATGCTAATTGCATAATAGCTTAAAGTTACCAAGCGTGAATGTAATTATAAATAATTTGCTAGTGTAGGTTGTCCCCATTCACCACTACTACACAAGAAGAAACAACGCAAACATGAATCACCAACAACAAAACAATGGATTTCACCAATTTGCTGCTGCTGTAGTCCAACTGCTTCAAAATAATAACCAACCACCTGTAATTGACTGGGCTAAGAAGATATCCCAAAGGAAACCTGAATTCTATTATGGGCGTGAGGATCCTACTGAACTTGAAAATTGGATAAGGGATATGGAGAAGATTTTTAACACCATTAACTGCCCAGCAAACCAAAAGGTAGATGGGGCTGTCTTTTACTTTAAAGGAGAAGCTGATATTTGGTGGTCAGCTGCTGGGGCAGCCCTCCAAGCTCAACCAAACTTCAATTGGGATAGCCTTAAGGATGCCCTAAGACAGAGATTCTACCCTGAGCATGTTAGGCAACGAAAACTCTCTGAGTTCCTTGCATTGAAACAAAACCGAGGAAGTGTGAGTGACTACTATGCCAAATTTCTTGAACTTTCTCGCTTTGCAACCACAATTTTGCCTGATGATGCCTCCAAGATCTCTAGATTTATTGAGGGACTTGACTATAGCCTCCAGGAAACCATGATCATGATGAACTTTGCTGATGTCCATGAGGCCTATGGGAAAGCTGCCAGTGGGTGGAGAATACATGAGCTAAAGGAGGAAACTCGAAACAAGAAAAGAAAGTTTGAACCTCAAAATTCCATAATGAATGAAACTGATTTGAACACCAACACTGAGAATGAAAAGAGGGGAAAACCAAACACTTTTGGGGGGAATCAAGGGTACAATAGAAATTTTGGTGGAAATAACTTTCAGAACCGTACCCAAAATAAAAGGGCTGAGCGTCACTACTTCTGTAAGAAATGTAATGGAGATCATCCGGGAGCTGACTGTTTTGGACAACCTGTCAATTGTCTTAATTGTGGGAAACGGGGTCACAGGGCATATGAGTGTAGGTATAAAAATTCAGACCAAATGGGAAATGGTAATTACGTGGGAAACAATAGGGAGAATCAAAACTTCAATCAGAACACATACAACCCGAATCCTCGCCCCAATAACCAAAACTACAATCAGATTTCCTACAACAACAACCCTCGTCCCAATTACCAAGGCAACAATCCAAACCAAAATCAATTCCAGAATAACTACCAAGGGAGCAATGCTAGATTCCAAGGGAACAACAATGGTCAAGCTGCCAATGATAACAACAATGGAGTTGGTACTAGGAATGCCAACAATAATGCTCAAGGAGGGAATAACCAGCGCAAAACGGGTCAAATTTATGTCATGAATAGAGCCCAAGCTGAAAATGATACCGATGTGGTGACTGGTACTTCCTAACCCATAATACTCTTACTTATGTCTTATTTTAGTCTAACTAGAGTTACGAGGACGTAACTCCTTTAAGGGGGGAAGAATGTGATACTAACTTCGTTTATTTATCTTAAGTCATGCATTGCATTCATACATTTGCATCATATGAGTTTGGTTTGTGTTGTGTGGTTGTGTCATGAGTTCACCTAGTTACTTTGCGCTTCGGGGACGAAGCATTTTCTTAAGGGGGGAAGGATGTAATATCCCAAAAATTTGG
>JBBPDJ010036853.1:0-13439 GCA_037974625.1 Cucumis cinereus
TCGTGTCCAAGATTCTTTGATTTATGTTGTTGAGGGTTTGTAGGTTATCTGGATTTTAGGTAAGTGTTGATTATGATAGACGTAAATGATAAGAATCATGACAAACTTTATTTGGCATTTTTTTTTTTAATGATGGGTTGCTCTGTTTTTGTGTTTTTAGATGAAAAGAAGATTGGTTTTCAAAATTTAGAGGAACCCAGATAGAATTTCAGTGGTTTAGTAGTGAAAACAGGGTTGCTCTGTTTTTTGTTACAGAAACAGAGGAAGATTGGTGATGAAATTGAAGATGGAGGAAGATGGATTTGAAGAGTTTAAATAGTGAAAAAAAGAGTTTACTTCTTTGAAAACTTGTGGTTGTATGTGAAGAAGAGTGAGAAGGAAGAAGAGAATATGTAAAAAGTGAGAGACCTAAACAAAAACAGAGGTTTGAAGAAAGAAAAGAATATGATTCTTTACAAAAATGTCTAATTTGTTTTTCCGTCCGTCATGGTTCATCCTCTGTTTGGAATATAATTTGGGTATAATTAGACCCTCCACCTTTGCCTGTTTTGTTACTTTCCATTTCTTTTAAAAAAAATAGAAAAATACAATTTTCGTCTTTAAATAGGTTTAAACTTAGATGTCTATTGGTCTCTTGAAGTTTCAAAACCAATTTCCGTACCTTCATACCAAATTTGGATCTTTCACTTCCTCACATTACCCACATATGCATTCATTCAACTTGAAAGTAGATGTAAATATTTGGCTTCTTCGATGTATAGGTCGACGGGTTCGTAAAGATCTTTCCAAAGGGTTCTCATGGGTGGACTGTGAGGTACAAGGTGGAAGATGAGGAGGCTGTGAAATGTGCAGATGAAGCTCAGGAGGACTTGTTGGCTTGGTTTACTAAGTATGTTAAGTAATTGAATTGGCCATTGTCAACCCCTTTTGTTAGCATCTTTGTGTCGTAGGCCATTTTGCTCTTTAAGCTTAGAAATAAGAAGTTTGGAAATGCAGCTGCTTTCTAATATCTTAGTGAAAAACGTGGGAACAGTCATAATATTAGCAGATTTGATGATGATAGCACCACAATATTTTTTGCTTTTTCTTTGTGTGAGATTGAAACATCTCTTTGATTTTGCCGGGATAATAGTTTCTTTTATATATATATATATATATCTATATCTAAATTATGAACCTTACCAAACACTTAGCACTTGAACACAGCTTCTTCATTGAATATTTAATCAATTCTTTTGTCAGTACAATCTGGTTTGGATTTGGCTGTTTGGGAGTAGGTCACTCGATCCGACCCGATTCGGGTTCTTTTTTAATCAATTTGTAAAAGTTTTTTTTAATTAACACAGATCTGACCCGACCCGATCCCGGATCAGGTCGGGTCAGTGTGTACAGTAACCCCCGATTGTTTTCGGGTCGGGTCGATTTTGAATAAGAACTGACCCGACCCAACCCAATTACACCCCTAGCACAAATGGAATAGGACTTATTGTTCGACGGGTGGAAGGATTTTTTATGCGATAATGAATCGGTAGTGGAAGAGGAATATATGAAATATGAGTTTTTATTTTAAAAAGTATAAAATATTACAAGATTATAAAAATAAGTGATTTTAAGAATTCCTAATTTATAAAATCTTGTAATTAATTATAGGGTAGGGCTAAAGAGTAATTTGGACCTAATTTTTTAATAATTATTAAAGAAAGTTAGACATTATTATAATAATCCAAAATATTAACATTTATGAAATATATGTCCCATATTTGAGCCTAATACGTAGAAATTCCAACAAAAAATGATAAACTTTAGGCTATTGATATAATTGGATCTATTTACCGAGGGCAGTAATGTAGGAAGGGACGTCTTTTTATCAATGAATTGATCCAGTGGACAATAATGAGTTCAAAGTTAGATAGGCCCAAGCCCAGTTAGTGTCTATAAAAAAAAAAAGGATTGCTGAATTGAAAGATTCAAAATTTAAAGAGTAATCTGACTTTTTTGGAATATAATCTGAAAAACAAAAATTGAGAACTTGTTGAAAAGATTAAAGGCTTTAAAACTAGGAGAGTTTGAAGATAAAAATCTGTTTTAAGAATCGAATAACCTCAAAAGTAAACCCTAAACCCTAAATAAAATAAAATATCATTCAAACTGTCACTACCTTGCAGGAACAGAAGCCACATTGTACACAAAACCACTATGTGATCAAATATTTAATCGTAAGCAAAAAATGCTAAGTTTGATTGATCGTATAGATATCTTTACTTAGTACCTTTTATTTTTCTAAAAATGAAAAGTTATTAACGAATACTAGTATTTGACATAATAAACATTTTAGAGTCTACAAGAAAAACAAATTTGAATTAAACCCTATTATTATATTTATAAGGAATTAAGAGAGGCATCAATTTAAATCTTAAAATTTATGGATAATTAACGTTTTTGTTATTTGATATTTTTATTAAAGATGATGATATGGATGGATGTGAAAGAATGGTAGAGGTTTAAGAATCCTGAAATTGGAGAAGACTTTTTTTTTTTTTTTTTTTTTTTTTGATGTTATGCATGAGGAAAGACAATGAAGCAAGGCAGTAGGATTGATTGTTGATGAAAATGGAATTAATTAGTTGGAATGTTGTAGGAAAAATCATTAATTTTTTAATTTGGAAGGGTGGAATGAGTCAAATATAGTTGGCTGTTGGCATTGATGTTCCAACAAATTTGTTCCCATTCATAATGTCTTGGGAATTATCACCACATTGCATTTCTTCAAACACCCAAACCATAAAAACTTATTTTTAAAACCTAATATGCTTTCAAAACTTCTTTCAAACTTACATTACTTTTAAAATAAGTTATTGTTTGGACAAAAAAATTCTCATACTACTACCAAAATTATAAGAAATAAACAAATATAACAATACAAGAATTTACATGAAATAATTCTAAAACTAAAAAAAAAAAAAAAATTAACGTGTAAATAAGTATTGTTGATGTCAAAATTTGGTCAAGGACAACATATCGAATGTGGCTTGCAAATGAGAAAACTTAGACACCAGTATAGTCCAATGCTTAAGTTATGGGTAGAAGGTAGAAAGTTTGAGAGCTATAATGAGTTATGTCTTCTCGCTCGTAATATGATAAGATTATGATTTCATATAAGTGGGCCATGTTATACACGCCTCAGATGATGATTTGACTCCTTGGCCTCAATGCCCAACCCGAGGTCGAGGTTAGCCTTGGAGAATGTGAATTAGTCGAGTGGTATGTTGGCCGAAAAGCCCAGTTTACATTTTGTGTGGTGATTGGGTACCCCATCCTCGGTCAAGTCAAGGTCAAGCTCGAGGTTTACCTTGGAGGATGAAGATGAGCCGAGGGAGAGGTTGGCCCAAATGCCTAACGGACTCCTTTGCCTTGGGTTGACCTAAGCCTCCCTTGGCTCAACAAAATTTTGCCTTGGCCTTGTTTGACTTCTTTTTTCTTTTAAATCTATTCTATTGGTTCAAAATACTCATAACAATTACGAGTACCCGTAATTCTTCAATCCACTCTAATTGGTTAAATGCTTCTCATGCACCAAGAGTTAGTAAACAATTATTTTATGATTATTATTATTTATCGAGAGGATTTGAACGAAACTCGTATGTTTTTTTTTTTTTGTAGTGTTTGAAGTCCAATGAAGTGTTTGTTCATTTAATATTTTGTCAAAACTCTACAAATTTATTTTTAATGGATGAGTAATATATATATATTTATTTGTTTGTTTAAAGTCCAAATGGTTAAGATAATTGGGATAATTTTTGTGAAAAAATAAGAATAAATAGTTTCACACACAATCTTCTAAAAATATTCAAATTATAGCATAAAAAAGAATTCCAACAAAGCATACGCGGAATTGGAAATGGTGAAAGCAGCCCAATTTGCAAATTAATGACGTCATATAGCTATTTATTTCCTTTTTAAATTAGTTAGAATGAGTCAGGTGCAGCCGATGAGGTCCCACATTTAAATTTCATGAGGAATGATTGATTGACTATAGGCCCTCCCTTATTTTTCTTTATTTCCAAACTTATCAATTTCCAATGGATTTCAATCTATAATCCATTTCAAATCAATTTTGTTGTTTCTTGTGGTACAAAACAGGATGATTTACAAATTTTAAATGATTTTAGATTTTATTTTTACTTTAACAAAAACTTTTAGATGGTTCCAAGTTTGGGATACTAGGAGATTCAAAAGTAAAATACCCAATCATACACAGTAAAATTTTTTTAATCATGTTCAAGGTTTCAATCAATAGTAATAAGTATATATTAGTAGTTTCTTAACTTTCTTTCTTTTTTTTTCCAGTTATCATCCAAACACAAGTTTTTAAATACATTTATTCCAAATCTTTCTCGTACTAATCAATAGATATAATCTTTAATCTAAAAAATAGGGGTGTAAAAAACCAACCCGAAACCTGACCTGTCGAATCGAACCGGTCGGGTCAGACCGATTTTTTACTAAAATAATACCTAATTGAACCGATGAACCGAACCGATTAGGATTGGTTCGGTTCGGTTCGGTTTGCGGTTTACGGTTAGCTAATAATAATATTCTTATTAAGAATTTTAATTCATTCGCAGAGTCGCAGACACATTCGCCGTTGTGGGACGCACGCACGCACGCACGCACGCAGTGAGACTTCTCCTTGAAGCTCTTGTCGCCGTTCATCTTCCTCTTCGTTGAATCTCTTGCCGAAGCACCGTCCTTCGTCTCCCTCTCTCATTTATCGGTATGTTTTCGTTTTCATTTTCGAACCCTCAATCTCCTCTTCAAATGGGGATTTCATACCCTAATTTTTGTGAATGACTGACATTTTGTTTTTGGTAATGGGTTTTTGTGAATGACTGAAATCTCCTCTTCCCTAACAGTTTTTGTTTAATGGGTTTTCTTCTTCTTCTTCTTATTCATTGATGTTTGGTTTTGGTAAGCTTCAAAATGATATCTTATTGGAAATCTTACAGTAAGATTTGAAAATAAAAATATTAGGAAAAGGTGCTAAAATAAAAATATCAGTAAGATATTGTTATATCTTACCGTAGGATCAGGGAAGTCCAGCTTGATATCTTGCTTTCTAGGAGAGGTGCTAAAATATCAGGAAACTTGAGAATGTGTGGTAGTAAGGAATTTGTAGCTCAATCGCCATGGATAAAAAGTGGAAATATTTTAGCAAAGAGATGGACAGAGAAAGGTACAAAAGAGTTCTTCAAGCATGCTGTCTAGAAAGAGACCTTGAAATTCTTGCAATTGGCATCAAAGTTGAAATTGGCATGAGTTACTGTTTGTGGTTATGTACATATAACAAAGGTTCTATGTATTATAGATTAAATTACAGATTTAGTAAGTAAAATTATTTTTGTCTATTTAGTTTCTGAACTTTAAAAAAGTACTGAACCCAATTGATCATACTTTGATCAAAATTTGATTCTTTGTAACTATTACAATGTTGAATATCTACTTTAGGAACCCAATTGAATCTGATTACGTAAAGCAAAAATTAGTTACTTTAGGAACCCAATTGAATCTGATTACGTAAAGATAAATCCTAACTCAAATCTCCTATATATATAAAGTACCTAATAACTTCTGATTTTTTCTCTAGTTTTGTTACTGACTTAGATATCGAGATCATTTTTCTTTGTTTTGCTGACTCTTTCTTTTCTAAATTACAAATTTACTATTTATGTTGCGTGAATGTCAAATGCATTTTTTGATTGAAAGTTGCTCTGACATGTACCTAATAACTTCTGATTTTTTTCTCTAGTTCTGTTAATATATTATTTGAGTTGCTAAGGTTGTGAATGTATTAAATTTGTTTGGGAGGGGGTAGTTATTGTATATAAGCTTGATTGCTAGTTATTTCTTTTGGGTACTCTATTTTGGTGTCTATTATCTTTCACATTATAAGTTATGTTAAATTTTATTTCTATAGGATGGCTTCATTCTCTGTAGACGAAACTTCAAAACAAAGTTGTTCTAGTCCAGTAAGATTGTTAGGAAAAAGAAAATCTATTAAACCACCTTCATCAGTATGAGACCATTTTATAAAGGTAGAAGGATGTGATCCTAAATATCCTAGGGCTGCTTGTAAGTACTGTGGGACTACATATGCATGTGATTCGAAAAGAAATGGTACAACTAATCTAAAAAGACATTTAGAGAAATGTAAGAAACATACAAATCATTCTGAAGATAATGTTGAAGGAAAGGAAGATTCTGAAAGTAGTTTGATGGCTAAATCTTTCACTCAAGAAAATTGTAGAACAATGCTTGCTTGTATGGTCATCTTAGATGAATTGTCATTTAAGTTTGTAGAAAGTGAAGGATTTCGTAAATTTTGTCAAGCATTAAATCCAATGTTTGTAATTCCATCCAGAGTGACTGTTGCAAAAGATTGTTTTCAAATGTATATGATGGAGAAAAAAAAGTTAAAGAGTGCATTAACTCGAAGTGGACAAAGAGTTTGTTTAACTATGGATACATGGACTTCTGTGCAGAATATTAATTATATGGTGATAACGACTCATTTTATTAATGATGATTGGAACTTGCACAAAAGAATTTTAAACTTTTGTCAAATAGCTAATCATAAAAGAGATACAATAGGTCGAGCAATTGAAAAATGCTTAGAAAGTTGGGGTATTGATAGAATTTTTACCTTAACAGTTGACAGTGCGAGTTCAAGTGATGTTGCAATTGCATATTTGGTTAAAAAGTTTAGAGGTAGAAATGGGTTGGTGTTGGATGGTGAATTTATTCACGTCAGATGTTGTGCGCATATCCTTAATTTAATTATCAGTGATGCTTTAAAAGATTTGCATGTACCTATCGTTCGCATCAGAAATGCGGTGAAGTATGTTAGATCATCTCCTGCAAGACTGCAAATATTTAAAGATTTTGCTAAAGAAGATAAGATGTCAACAAAAAATTGTCTTACGATGGATGTTCCAACTCGATGGAATTCAACTTTCACTATGTTGGATGGAGCAATTAAGTGTCAAAAGACATTTGAAAGAATATAGGAGCATGACCCTAGTTATTTTCCAAAGGATGATATTCCTTCTATTGAATATTGGGATAATGCAAAAGTGTTTGTAAAGTTCCTAAAGACTTTTTTAGATGTAACGAATAAATTTTTTGCATCTATGTCTGTGACTTAAAACATATTTTTTCATGAACTTTGTTTTATCCAAGAAATAATTCGTGAATACTCGTTGTATGAGAATGCATTACTGAGTAAGATGACATCAAGCATGCAGACCAAATTCAACAAGTATTGAGGTATAACTACAAGTGAGAAGACAAATTTATTATTATATGTTTCGTAGTTCTTGACCCTAGATACAAGCTGACTTATGTGAATTATTGTTTTAATGAATTTTTGGAGGAAGTTGTGCAAAACAATGGACGAATAAGGTTGAAGAAGCATTTCGCCGATTATGTGATGATTATTATATAAGAATGTCAATGCCAAAAGAAAAATATTCACAAACACAATCATCCACACCTATCGAAGGATTTGGATTTCATAGTCAAAGTGAAATATCTTCTATCTCATCTAGTGAATCTTATAAGGCATGTGCTACTGTTCATGATAGATTTAAACAAAGTAATAAAACATGCCAAGATGATGCTAAAATAGAGGTGACTCGTATCTAGATGAGGATCGTATAGAAGATGAATATTTCGATTTGTTAAATTGGTGGAAGGTGAATTCCTCTCGATTTAAGATTATTAGCCAAGTAGCTAGGGACATCTACAACATTCCTATATCAATTATGTCATCTGAATCAGCCTTTAGCACTGGAGGACGGGTGTTAGATTCTTTTCAAAGTTCATTAACTCCTCAAACTGCAGAGACCCTCATTTGTGCTCAGAATTGGATTCTATCTAAACTTTTGGATGACATGATTGAAGAAATTGATGGAACTGAAGAAATTGACGAAGGTAATATGTAGTGTCATCTTCAAATTAGTACTTTTATTTTATTTCATTGTTTGAAAATTTGTATTTAAATTATCTCATTTAAGCTAACCGTTTTTTTATTTTGATCTAGAATTCATAAACATACGAAAGGAGATGGAAGCTACATTTGAGAATTTGAATTTATTTTAGTTCTCTCAACTTGAGTTTGGACGTTGTTTTGTCTAAATACGTTGGTAGTTTGCGAAGGAAACTGGAGGAAAACTACGGTATGTGCTTTATATGGTTGACCATATATATTAGGAGGAAAATTCTGTCTAATAACTGGAGGAAAATTCTCACCGTGCTTATTTTCCAATGTTCAATGTGACGGTTGCTTATCACCGTGCAGTGTTGCTCGCCAAATACAAGTATGATTGCTAGCTTTTTGTAGCATTTTTGTTAATCTTGCAACTTAGAATGTCCAATTAAAAATGGAAGGTAGCTATTATAGAATTACTTTAACTAATATGTATAAGTAAGAAGAAAAATGTGGCCTCCATTTGTTTTTTTTTTTTTTAAAGAAACTATGCTTATTTTTTGAAATTCTAAAATTCATTGAATGGTTGTAACCTGTTAGTTGCCAGTTTCATTACCTTATTAGTGACCATGTTCTTTGCTTGTATTAGGAGATTCTGAAAATTTATTAAGTATACAAGTCTATTTATTTTTTGTTTTTTGTATTTTTGTAACAATCCTTGTGCAAATTTATTAGGACTTTGGGAGGTTCTGTTATTGCAAACACGGGAAAACGGAACTAACATATTCAATGGTGGGCTTATTTCCTATGACACAGTGTACATGTTCTTTCCCCTACTCACAGAAATTTTATTTTCAGGTCCTAGACCATCTTCTTCCAATAGTTGCAATTGTTGGAAGGCCAAATGTTGGTAAATCTGCAATGTTTAATAGACTTGTTGGGGTAATAATCTTGTTTTTTGTGATAGTCCAATTGCCCTTTGTACTATTCAGTTTCCTGAAAATGAGATTTAAAGCTTCAAGTACTACTATTACCCAGACAATGTTGTTCTTTCTAAATTAACATTTCTATTGATACCCTAGGGGAACAGGGCTATTGTTGTGGATGAACCAAGCGTTACTAGGGATCGGTTATATGGTAGATCCTTTTGAAGGGACAATGAATTTATGGTTGTGGATACAGGAGGAGTGGTTCTTTCTGTCTCGAAAACACAAAATGATGTTATGGAGGAATTGGCTATCTCGACAACCATAGGCATGGATGGCATTCCCCTTGCTTCCAGAGAAACAGCTGTTGCAAGGATGTTGTCAATGATCGAAAGGCAAGCTACAACAGCTGTGGAAGAAGCATCTCTTGTCATATTTCTTGTGGATGGCCATGTAGTCTTAATTTATGATTATAAAAGTGTACTTCCTTTGTGTTTATTCTCCAAACTTTATTATTCAATATGTTGGTATAAGATATTTTGTCAAAATTCAATTAGAAATTGTTTTGGAAGAGAAAATTATTATTTATTCTTCCTTGAGCAGCTTCTAGTATGCCATTTGCAGAGGAAATTGTTTGAATTTCTTTCAACTTGAACTTCTTTAGGATTTATATGGATTCTTTTTTGCTAAATATTCTCCACATCGTGTTTGGTTTTCGATATTGTTCAATCGAACTAGTAATATTGTGTTTTTGCCTTTCGATTGTTTGTTTTAGATTCATGACTTGAAGACTCAAGCTAGCTTATGCTGCGCCTTTTGCGCTGGTGTTTGGTCTCACATCATCGATATTCTTTGTCATCCTCGGTACAGTTTTCTGTAAAACGTTAGGCTCGTGAGAACTGTACCTTTTAAATTTATTATCTAATATTTGAAAATGTTCGTGAAAATAAAGAGGATAAAACTAAAATGCAATTAACTCAAGGAAATATATTGTTCTTCCTTGTTTTCTACATTACAGTGACAACCTTTTGGCCTTTGTTTGTAGCTGAAACTGAAGGCCATATATGCCATTTTGTTGTCTGCAATCTTGGGTTTTGGTGTGGCTATGAGTTTGAATGTTGTATACATTCATTACTACATTTGGCGAGTTCGATCACCTAGAATCCCAACCCAGTATGACCAAGTTCCAACCACGATAAGCCCATCTTTGGTTATGCAATCATGATCTTTAACATCATATTAGTTATTGTACTTCTTTTGATTTGGGTAGTCTTAGAGTGACTGATTCAAATATGTTCATTTCTATTAATCAAATTCTTATGTTTCTGTAAAGAAAATTTTTGCATGGAAACCAGGCAAAGTTATACTATTAAGTCCAATATCATGTCATATTTACCACTTAAGTTCATGAAATTTACTTTTGAGCTCTTAACCATGTTCGAGTTTCAGGACATGTTATTTCTTCTATTATAGATTATTAACTTTGAACCTATGAAATAGTCTGTTTGAGGAATTGAAACAGTCTATCATACAAGGAGAATTGGTCTTATTATTATTGTTGTTGTTATTATTTTTGGGTGAACGGGGTTGAAAATGATAAATGAGAGGTTTCTGAGAGGAGTTGAAAATCCTAAATTGACTCAACCCGATTCGGGTCGAGTTGGGTCGGTTAATGTACGTGTAGACCCGACAATTTTCGGGTTGGGTCGGTTTGGAGTGAAAACCGACCCGACCCAGCCCAATTATACCCCTTCTAAAAAATGACATATGAAGATGAAAACTAAAATATTGATGATAGGTCCAATGTTAGTTCTAACGTGTTTTGAGATGCAATGAAGATAATAAATGACGATTTCAAAACATGTGAACTCAAATGCTTGACAGTTACGAAGGTGGGAGATAAAAGAAGAAAGAAAGAAGAGTTTACCTTTGTATTTCTTTAGTGAATAACAATTTGACAAATCTACTCTAAACAAAATGTCATATAAAGATACTCTTAAGAATTTATCATATCTCATCATTCCAACCTTTTTTTGGACTTTCGTGAGAAGTATATGACATAATTTCAAATAACATTTTGACATTTAACGAAGAATATTTTTTTTTCTTCTTTGTTACTGTCATTATTATTGGCTAAAAGTATGGCTTAATACCTCCAGTCTTTTCGCTAGAGTTGTCTTGTGGTTGTCTCATAAGTTGTATGATTATTTATTTCCATATTTACAATATTTTGCGATTGACTCCACATGGATTCTTTACTTTTTCCTCTCCATGCCAATTTTGTATGAGACTTCCTTGCTTGTGTCATGTTATGATCATGCAATGTCGTTTGAGACTTAAATCTTCTTCCCATATTTACAATATTACATTCTTCCTAAAGAAGATAGTCTCCCCTCCACTAGTGTTTCTGGCAGTAAAGAAGTCAATCATGTTTCTCTGTTTGTTAATGAGAATGTCTGTCAAGATTCTGCTAGTAATTAAGTTAGGGTTTAGAGCCCTCTTATGAAATTTTACTAGTTGGGTTTTGCTAGCTGTATGAGCTTTAATCTTACTATATATTAGGGGTGTAATTGGGCTGGGTCGGGTCGATTTTCATTCAAAATCGACTCGACCCGAACAGAATCAGGTTACTGTACACATTAACTGACCCGACCCGACCCGAAATGGGTCAACATGAGTCGGGTCGGGTCAGGTTTGTGTTAATTAAAAAAACCCTTTACATAAACTAAAAAGAAGTAATAAGGGTTACCTCTTCTTGCTAATTGCATCCAAAATACAGAAAACTTTGATAATGCCCACCACAGTTAATAAACTAGCTTTTGGCAAGCCGTAGAGTCGTATTTGAAATCATTAGAATTGTTGTAAGACACTTTCTATCTTATCTACCTTCAAATAAAACACAATTTTAATCTACAAATTTTGGACCCCCCCGAAAGAGTGGAGCGCCTTGGGGTGAACAAAAGCTATCCAAGAATGAAGCCATGTTATCTCTTCCTTAAGATTAGCACCTACACTCTGGTTAGTAGCAATAACGCTCCCAACCTCAACCTCTTTGGGTTCTGAACAGACAGATCTCATTTCTCTTATTTCAACTTGTAGTTTGGCAATGGTTTCTGCTGCATCTTGGTTCCCCAACCTGCTACAAGCCAAAATAATTCCGTTCAAAACAGTCAAAACTTACATTACTAATATGTTTGTAGATATCATTAACAACTTTCTCTACTTACTGGCTCAAAAAGGTCAGTATGCTTCATTAGTTAGCACACAGAGGCTGGCATTTGAGTAACTTTTCTTTGCCATTTTACTGCTTTCCCTTCGTCGAGGCTCGCAAAAAAGTTCAAGATACCATAGAAAAAGAAATACCCCAGTACAAATCGATGTAAACTATTGTATGTAGTTGCAAAAATAACATTGAGAAGTTTGAGCAAAGGCATGTATTTTTCCATCTTTTCCCAAGGAACCTTTAATGTCATTGAATATTCAAAGAAGTATAAGTACAGAATGTTCCTCCTATGAATTTTGGTTGAGAATAATAGTTATATGTAATCAGTGAAGCTTGAAAACCCTTAACAATCGTCTGTTGTAATTTGTTTGCTTTTCATTATGGCCTATTGATATTGAAAAATCAATAAAAAATAATAACAACTGCAATGCCATAGACCAAGTCTGGATCAAAGTTGTGGCATAATGAGTGTTGTCCAAAATTCTTTTCAACTATAAATTGAAGTTGTTTATAGGGAAGTTCAAAATCTAAATGGTCACAGTTGTCAAAGGTTATTCATATACAACATTAGAACTTAAGGTTGATAAAAAGAGAGGCTTTTAAAGTCAAGTCATTTCACTTGAAAATTAACAAACAGAATTGAGAAAGCCATTTCAGTCTTAATGATCAATTTTTGAGACAACGATTATACTAAAACAAGGAGAAATAGTACATATATCTGCCATTCACAAATCACAATACTTACTAAACCAACCCAGAAAGATCACAAATACAGTAACAATCCGAAACGAAGAGAGAGTTTACCCAATAGATGCAAGAAAACCAGCAGTTGCCGTTGTCACACTACCAGCTAGTGATTTGTTTTTGTTGTAAAGGATCTTCTTACTTCCAAATCGCCTTCCAACGATATCAGAAACCCTGAAATAGTGAAGTGTGAAAGCTGTTTAAGGGTAAGCTCTAAATTTGTGATCGGGAAGAGTTAACAAGTTGATACACAAAAAGTGAAAAGTACCATATCCGACACATAAGTTGCATATCAGATCAATTGAAATGGGGGATGTCCTCCGGTAGAATATACAAACTAATATAATGGTTGCAACATAATACAAAGGCGCCTTCCAAAGCTCCCTGATGGATAAAGACATGCTTGTCAAATGATGCTTGTCAAATTAGAAAATTAAGCATATAGAATATGATTGACACTGTTTTTTGCTTACTTCATCCCCACTCATCAAGTTTACTTATAGAATATGATTGACACTGTTGTGCTTAATATCAATCCTGAAAGCCTAGAGGTTGAAAATAT
>JBBPDJ010036854.1:0-13419 GCA_037974625.1 Cucumis cinereus
AACTGCAGTTGCAAGAGTTACTTGACAAGGGTTTCATCCGACCGAGTGTGTCACCTTGGGGTGCACCAGTTTTTTTTATCAAGAAGAAGGATGGGTCTATGCGTCTGTGGATTGATTACGGAGAGCTGAACAAAGTAACGATCAAGAACAAGTATCCTTTGCCCAGAATTGATGATTTGTTTGATCAGTTACAGGGAGCTACAGTTTTCTCAAAGATAGAAGAACATATGGAGCATTTGAGAAAGGTTTTGGAGACTCTAAGATTGAATGAGCTTTATGCCAAGTTTTCCAAGTGCGAATTATGGCTGAAGCAGGTATCTTTCCTTGGTCATGTCGTATCTAGAGAAGGAGTTTCAGTGGATCTTGTCAAGATTGAAGCAGTTACCAATTGGCCTCGACTTCTACTATTACTGAGGTTCGTAGCTTTCTGGGTTTAGCGGGTAATTACCGACGTTTTGTGGAGGATTGTTTTCGCATCGCTTCTCTTTTGACTCAGTTGACTAGGAAGGGAGTTACGTTTGCGTGGAGCAAGGCTTGTGAGAGTAGTTTTCAGAAGCTGAAGCAGAAACTTGTCACTGCGTCTGTCCTGACAGTGCCAGATGGTTTAGGAGGCTTTGTGATTTATAGTGATACCTCAAAGAAAGGGTTGGGTTGTGTATTTGATATAGCATGAGAAGGTAGTTGCGTATGCGTCTCGCCAGTTGAAAGTTCATGAGCACAATTATCCCACCCATGATCTTGAGTTAGCAGTAGTGGTTTTTCCACTGGATATTTGGAGACACTATCTTTATGGGGAAAAGATATAGATCTTCACCGACCACAAGAGTCTCAAATACTTCTTCACCCAAAAGGAGTTGAATATGAGGCAACGTAGGTGGTTGGAGTTGGTGAAGGACTATGATTGTGAGATGTTATACCATCCAGGTAAGGCAAACATGGTAGTTGATGCCTTGAGCAGAAAGGTAACCCATTCAGCAGCTCTTATCACAAGACAAACTCCCTTGCAACAAGATTTTGAGTGAGCCAAGATTGCAGTTGCAGTATGAGAGGTAACCTCACAGTTGGCACAGTTGACGGTGCAACCGACGTTGAGACAAAGGATTATTGAGGCTCAAGGTAGTGACCAGTGTCAAACTGAGGGTTTTTCTGTTTCTTCTGATGATGGTCTCCTGTTTGAAAAACGCCTATGTGTTCAAGCTGACAACGAAGTTAAGAGAAACTTGTTGTCTGACGCTCATAACTCTCCTTTCACTATGCATCCTGGTAGTACCAAGATGTACTAGGAGTTGCAACGTTTTTACTTGTGGCCTAATATGAAAAGAGAGGTAGCAGACTTTGTTAGCAAATGTCTAGTGTGTCAGCAGGTGAAAGCACCAACACAGAAGCCAACGGGTTTGTTACAGCCTCTTGGAGTTCCAGAGTGGAAGTGGAAGAACATATTGATGGATTTCATCACAGGGTTGCCTAAGATCCTGAAGGGTCATACTGTAATTTGGGTTATTGTGGATAGACTCACCAAGTCAGCACACTTTGTTCTAGGGAACTCTACGTACTCAGCAAATAAGTGGGCTCAGTTGTATTTGAATGAGGTGGTAAGGTTGCACGGAGTTCCTGTGTCGATTGTTTCAGACAGAGATGCTTGTTTCACCTCTAATTTCTGGAAAGGTCTCCAAAATTCTTTAGGTGTCCGGTTGGATTTCAGTACAGCTTTTCACCCACAGACTGACGGTCAAACTGAGCGTTTGAACCAGACACTAGAGGATATGCTGAGAGCTTGTGCTCTAGTGTTTTCTGGGAGTTGGAATTCTTATCTTCATTTGATGGAGTTCGCTTACAACAACAGTTACCAGGCTACCATTGGCATGGCACCGTTTGAAGCCTTGTATGGTAAGTGTTGTAGGTCTTCTGTCTGCTGGGATGAGGTTGGTGAGCAGAGATTGGTTGGTCCTGAATTGGTGCAGTCTACTAATGAAGCTATTCAGCAAATTAGAGCCCGCATGAAGACAGCTCAGAGTAGACAGAAAAGTTATGCAGATGTGAGACGGAAAGACCTAGAATTTGAGGCGGGAGATAAGGTGTTCTTAAAGGTGGCATGTATGAGGGGTGTTTTGAGATTTGCCAAGAAGGGGAAGTTGAGTCCCCGCTTTGTTGGGCCTTTTGAGATTCTGGAGAATATTGGCTCTGTGGCGTACCGATTAGCGCTACCACCATCTCTCTCTACAGTTCATGACGTTTTCCATGTTTTGATGTTGAGAAAGTATGTGGCTGACCCGTCGCATATCATCGATTATGAGCCCCTGGAGTTCAATGAGAATTTGAGCTATGAGGAGCAACCAGTGAAAATTCAGGCAAAGAAGGTGAAGACGTTGCGCAACAGGAGCATTGCATTGGTAAAGATTTATGGCAGAATCAACAAGTGGGAGAAGCTACGTGGGAGCAGGAGGATGACATGAGAGCTCGATACCTAGAGTTGTTCTTGGATTAGAGCTTTCGAGGACGAAAGCTTCTTGAGGAGGGAAGATTGTAACTTCCCAAATTTTTAAGGTAATTTGAAATTTTGGTTATCAATTATCTTATATTTTGTTGGCTGTTTTTTTTAATTTTGGGATGTTTAATTTGGGTTTAATTTTGAGGAATAATTTGAATTATTGTGGTTTGTTTGTTTGTGGTTGGTGAAAGGAAAAAGAGAATTTAATAAGAAGAGAGGGGAAGAAATTTAATGAGCAAAGAGGAAAGTGTGGGGATTTGGAAAAGGAAAAAATTAATAATAAAAATAATAATAATGGTATTATCATTATTATTATTATTTATTTATTTAAATTGCATTGGTATCCGTGCACTTCATCTTCACCATCCTCATCTTCTTCCTTTTGGAAAAAAAAACCCTAGCCGCCACCCTTGTCAAAGAACGTCGCTCGCTGCCGTCAGCCACGAGCATCAAGTCTGCCCTCGAGCCGGCCTCCACCTACACGTCGCGCCCCTCCGTTTCGCTCCACGTGCAGTCGCGCGTCGAAGAGCTTGAGCAGTCGCGCCCCACGCTTCATCGCTCAGCCACACGTCACGCTGAGCCGCTTCCCAAATCTGCTAGCACCGTCAGCAACACACGTCGCGCCGCGTCTTTTCCCTTCTCATCAAGCCGCCTCCGTGCGTCAGCTGCAGTCGGGCATTCTACGAGTCGGTTCCTTTGCATCTGGTCTGCCTCCCCAAGCCACGCCGTGCCCCAACGTTTCATCGCTCAGCCGTGAGTCGCGCAGTTTTCCCATCTGCACTAGTCCTCGAGTCGAGCCGAGTCGAGCCACCTTCTTTCGCTTCCTGTCTCCGCTGCCACTGCTCTTTGTTTGTTTGCTGGTAAGGTTTGGGAAGAATTCAAATTGGGTTTTAGAGTGCCCAATGGAGTTTTAGTTAAGAATTTTCCTTGGATTAATTCAGTTTTTCTTTATTGATGAAGGATCAACTTAAAGATTTAACCGGAGTTGTTTGTGGTGCAATCGCCTTAATTTTCGTCTTTGTTGGTGAGTTTGGAAGTGGCTATTGATGGTTAAAATTAATTAATATTTCTTTTGGGAGGAAATTATTAATTAAAGTTCTCTGTAATTTGAGATAAGGAATACTTTTATTGAAGTCACGCCTTTGGCGTATAAGGTGTGGAAGATGGTTTGGATGCCTGCTTTATGGTGTTAATTTCGGGTTTATATTTTGTTTGTATTTTTGTGTGGTTATGCATGATTCGTCATACTACTTACCTGTGTTATCCGCTGCATGAGAAATATTTGGTTATTGTGATCACATTGTTTTGGTCTGGATTTAATTGGTTACGGTTTCTGTTAACTTTACATAATGAGTTTGTACTTGGTGGGAGACCGATGAGTCAGTTTGCAAGCCGGTACGGCGACTTGATTCTGACAATCGTCAGTTACAAGCTTGTGTGGCGAATTTTTTTCTGAAGGTCGGATAATAAGCCTACGGGTGTTCCGACGTTCCGTTCTTAGGGCAAACCGGTATGACTGTTTGTTTTGACAAGGTCGGTTAACGAGGCCTGTACGAAGACCTATTCCGACATATTTGTCAGTACTCAACCACCCGACTGTGTGTCGTAAAGTACAAGTCATTAGGGGAATTTAACGGTCACCCAGTGGAGTCAGTACTGGTTTCTTTACTGGGTATATTTTATACTCATCGTTTCTATGTTTTATCTCAGACAAAGGAAAGAATGGACCAGCGAGGGGCAAGTAGAACCAGTGACCATATCAGGAAGGACCAGAAGACTTTTTTGCTTCCGCTTACGACTTTTGACATTTGTTTTCTGTACGGTTAAACTGTTTACTTTTGCTTATTGTAACAATTTTGGTTTAGAAAACTATTTTAGGGATCCCGTTTAGGTACTTTTCTTTTTTCATTATTTGATTGATTGATCGTTTTGAAAACCTTTGTTGTTTATTTTGGATTAAATAAAAGTATTTGTTTTGTTTTATTTACGTCTTTTAAAATGGATTTAAAGGTTTTTACTTAAGTAACGACTTTGGGTTAAGGTAGAAAATTCGGAGCGTTACATCATGCACTTAAATAGGCACAATGTAAACAGAAAATATTCCACTCAAGATCTGCAGAACATAATTAAATAACGATAATATCCTTATAAAATATAACATTGTAAAATTTTTTAGATAAAGACAAAATCAATTTGCGGAGTGACATCCGGAGATATATTCTGTGAGACATCTTTTGAAACAACATCGACACGAACCAAACTTGAGCAATCTTAAACAAATTTAAAGCCAATGTCAAATCTTCAACACCTATTATAAAGAAAACATTATCTCAAAGTATTTGTACCTCTCACACCTAGTTTTTCGATTTTCAAACTATGATGATTTTAACCAAAGGTATAGACTCATTTTATAGTGTGTTTGGAGCCGATCATCACTTTTTTTCACTTTGGCAATGTGAGATAAGTGCACTTTTACTATTTTGTAAAAGCTCAACCTATTTCAATGTCTATTAATTTGTTCAAAAGAAAATTTTTAATTTGGTATCTAGTATATATTAATTAGTTTACCGCTCATTCAGCTTTTATGTTCAATTTGATGAAGTAATAGTTGGAAATTAAATTTAGGGTGATAGAGTGCACCTAGAATGTATTAACTCTTATGCTTCTTAACTCCCTCTACCATGCAAAGAATTTTTTTTTTTAATCGACATAAAAAGAAAACACACGTCAAATTGTCATTGGGTAGAACTTGGACTACATGGAAGATGAGTGCATCTCGACTCCATCCCAAATTTTTTTCAAATTAAAATTGTGTCTCACATTCATGCATTAAATTTTAATTGATATATGTCATAGACATTTTAACTGGTTCAATTTTAAAATGTAAAAGGTTTAATTTTAATTTAAATTTTTATAATTATTTAATTTCTTTTTTATAAATTTCTATGGGCATCAACATTTTTTTGATATTCCTATTTGTATTTTTGTAAAATTTAGATCTTAACATTTTGGTTCACTATGACATTTTAAGTCTTTCTCTCAATTAACTACAAAGATAGTCAATAATATGAGTAGTAGTACAGAAGTTATGGACATTTAGGGTTTAATGGAAGTGATTTTCACATTGTTAAAACCACTTTTTTTTTTCTTTTTTCCCGAAATTGTTGTTTGAAAAATCTTAAAATTGATTTTGGACAATTATTAAGAAAATAATCATTCCCAAAGTATAAAAAAATGTATAAAATCAGTAGAGAATGAGAGGAAGTTTGGCTCAATGGTCAAATTTACTTCTCTTACGTACCTGAAATTTAGAAAATACCAATAAAATACACTAAGTTACGAACAAATTAAGTTGAACGAGATGATATATTTCACGTGATATCGAAGATTAAATATTAAAAAAACGTAATCTAGTAGGCCAATACAAATTGGGACGTTCTTCCTCTTTTCCTTATGAGCTGCTCCAGAAGGTTCCTTCTCCCTCATCCAATCCTTTCACACCAACCTTAATTATTTAACTAAGTCCATAATTATTGGTTTAAACAACCTTTCTAATTTATGTTCTTATGTCAATAAGTTTTTTATGGTTTAAACAACATGAATTGTAACGTTCCAAAATTTTTAACCTTAACCCGAGGTCGTTACTTAAACAAAAACTCAATACCTTTACAAAATATAGCGGAAGCATTTGACAATAATATCAACATCAACACAAAGACTGCAGTGGAAGCATTTGTCAATAAAGTTCCCAAACACATGGTCACTGGTCCTCCCTGTCCGTCGCCGGTTTCCTCATACTTACCTGAAAAATAAACATGAAAAGGGTGACTATAAAAATACTCATTAAGGAATCCACTACTAGGCTCACTAGGTTAATTGTTAACTTCGTATTAAATTGCACTCTAGAAACTTAGTCCCAAAAGCAGCTAACGTTCCACCTACCGAGTACAACATGACTAATAGATAAAGTTAACAGCTACCATAGTCCTAAAACATGCAATCTTAGTCCAAAACATTCATAAGCACACATATGAAGTTTAGTTCAGAAATGAGAACCACAAACACCCCACACCTTTATCATGTTTTACTGTTATTCCATAGCAATGCACAAAGACATATCACCACACAACCCCATTGGTTTTTCCATGGCAATCTGTCCTAACAGATCATCACATAGCCATTCAGTTCATCTCAACAAAGATAACCCATCACCAACAGCTAACTAGGGAGTTAGTCCATTCAGTTAACTCAACCCATAACCATCACCAGCAGTTAACTAAACCGTTTAGTTAACTAACCATATAATTCAATATCAAGCAATTCATCACCTAACCAAACATATCATGTCAGCGTACCACACCGTTAAGCCGCTTACCACGCAAACCATAAACAGACAGTTCAACACAAGCATATCCTCAAGTCCACTAAGTGACCATTAACTTTCTCTAATAACTTGTACTCTACGACACACAGTCAATTGGTTTAGTAGGAACAGTCATGTCGGAACAATACACCACACAGGCTTGTTAGCCGACCCTGCCAGAACAATACGGGACACAGGCTTGTTAACTGGCCTTATAAGAGAAATACGCCACATAGGCTTGCTATGTGACCCTGTCGGAACAATATGCCACACAGACTTGTTAACCAACCCTGCTAGAACAATACGCCACACAGGCTTGTTAATTGGTCCTGTTCAACACAAGCATATCCTCGAGTCCACTAAGTGACCATTAACTTTCCCTAATAACTTGTACTCTACGACACACAGTCAATTGGTTTAGTAGGAACAGTCATGTCGGAACAATACACCACACAGGCTTGTTAGCCGACCCTGCCAGAACAATACGCGACACAGGCTTGTTAACTGGCCTTATAAGAGAAATACGCCACATAGGCTTGCTATCTGACCCTGTCGGAACAATATGCCACACGGACTTGTTAACCAACCCTGCTAGAACAATACGCCACACAGGCTTGTTAATTGGCCCTGTTCAACACAAGCATATCCTCGAGTCCACTAAGTGACCATTAACTTTCTCTAATAACTTGTACTCTACGACACACAGTCAATTGGTTTAGTAGGAACAGTCATGTCGGAACAATACACCACACAGGCTTGTTAGCCGACCCTGCCAGAACAATACGGGACACAGGCTTGTTAACTGGCCTTATAAGAGAAATACGCCACATAGGCTTGCTATGTGACCCTGTCGGAACAATATGCCACACAGACTTGTTAACCAACCCTGCTAGAACAATACAACACACAGTCAATTGGTTTAGTAGGAACAGTCATGTCGGAATAATACACCACACAGGCTTGTTAGCCGACCCTGCCAGAACAATACGCGACACAGGCTTGCTAACTGACCTTATAAGAGAAATACGCCACGTAGGCTTGCTATCTGACCCTGTCGGAACAATATGCCACACAGATTTGTTAACCAACCCTGCTAGAACAATACGCCACACAGGCTTGTTAATTGGCCCTGTTAGAGCAATACGCCACACAGGCTTGTTAACCGACCTCACCGTTCCACCACCAAGTACATAAAGTTATTAGGTAAAGTTAATAGACACCATATCCAACAAACCAATTCAGTAAACATAGTGATCACATCAGCAGTTTACATCCTCATGCAGCAGATAACACAATTCAAAAGAACGACAGGTCATGCTTAATCCACACAAAACATATACAAGAACCCAAAATAAACACCACACTGTAGGCAAAAATAACCATCTTCCACACGTTATTCGCCAAAGGCGTGGATTTAGTAGAAGTATTCCTTGCACACCAAATTTTAATTAATAATTTTCCATAAAAATTATTAATTAAAATAACTTAAACCAGTTACCTAATCAGTCAATACAACATAGCACCACATCAAGCAACTCAAATGACGCATAAATAATTTTATAAATATCCTTATCAAGGAACCAGTAGTAAGTCCCTTACCTCAAAGTGTCGTCAATACTTTTCTTTGAGTTTCTCCCTCAAATTGATCCTATACATAAAATATTTAATTAAGAATTTTTTTCAAAAAACTATTAATTAATTTTAACTTTAATCCTTCGATAAAATACTTTAAATTTACCAATTCATCGTCGAATTCCAATCTAATTCGTAGAGAGAACCCTACGAATTAATTCCAAATGATTGCTCCAAATAAAATCTATACATAACAATTTAATTAACAATTTTTTCATTAAAATTATTAATCAAATTTACCCCTCAAAATAGTTCTTTAATCTTACCGATTCGTTGTCGACGCTCCAATTAATTCGTAGGAGAAACTCTACAAATTAATTCTAACAATAGCTCCAAAATACCTTCAATTAACAAAAAATAATTCCCAAATTAATTCTCGATTTAACTTTATTAGTTATCCCAAAAAATTCAAAATAAAATACACAATACTTTACCCATATAACTAATGGCGGTGACCGCAAGCGACAACGGGTAAATCAAATTCGGAAGATTAAACGACATCGAGAAACGGAGAAGCGAACGATTAGGTGGAACACATGCCGAAAACCACGAAAAGAAGTTCAAAGGAGGGGCGATGGCTTACGGAGAAGAAGAAAGAAGGAAGTTTAAAATTTTATAACATGCACCATATCCTAAATTAATAAATAATAATATTAATTTATATATAATATTATTATTATTTATTAATAAATAATAATAATCTTTTTTTTTATTATTATTATCTTTTTCCAATTTCAACCAAATCAAATAGTTTTTTTCCAAATCAAATTAGATCTTCTCTTTTTTCTCATCAATTATTTTTTAACTAAAAATAATTAAATATATACTCATAAATATATTTACTTTCTTAATCAAAATAATTAACATTTCAAATTTTTGGGATGTTACATGAATTTTTTTATAAGGTTTTTATTATGTTAAATATGCGAATGATAACGAACATGAAATATAGTTTAATTTGTTAAGACATGCAATTTCTTCCATAGATTCTTTTCTCTTTTATGGTGTTAAATTAAAGAAAAAAATATAAGCTCGTTCTACTAAAAATTCTCTTTTTTGTATTGCTATTTTGTATCCTAGCTGATTTGAAAAATATAAATAGTTTTTAAAAAGAAAAAAGAAAAAAAAAGGAAAAAAAAAACCTTCTTGAGCATATTGTTTACTAGTAAAAGATCTATTATGGGTAAAAATTATTTACTTTTATTAAAGATTACATTACAAGTTTAATCCATCTACTTTTATTTTGTCTTTAAAAAACTTTTCTAAACTATTTAATAGGTCCATCAACTTTTAATTTAAAATTTTTCAAAATAATGGTGAATAATTGTTTGGACCTTTAAACTTTAAAGGAAATTTTGTGATTTATTTGACACAAAATAGAAAGTTGAAGTACGTAGGTAGAAAAACTTATTAATAAACATTAAATAAAGTTTGATTGGTTGATTAAATTTAAATGTAAAAGATTAGAATAACTAAACCTGTAATTTAATCTAGACTAAAAGTACATTTGCTATTCCAATGTCATGTTAATCATTTTGTAGTCATTAATGTTTGTGTATTACAATTCTTATTTCCTTTAAACTCTTTCTAACATGGTACTCTTTGGCCACTTGTGACATTCTATCGAATGTCATAAAATTTCAAAAGAAGATTAAATGAAGAATTATTATAAGAGAGATAAATAAAAAGATTCAAAAGGGATTTTTTTTTTTCATAGACTTTCGTAAAGTCAAAAAGCTCAAATAGCAAAGATTCTATTAATTGATTTGTCCCACCTAGGCACCTATAATGGGGCATTTGGGCACGGCTCATATGATATCAATTGTTCTTTTCCTTAGAAACACATGTGGTTGATTTTCTTTTTAAGAATATTACTTGAAAAGATGATGAGAAAATTTAAACATAATTGGATTTGTTAAAGTATATTAGAACCTCCTTTAAAGTTGGAGTTTGGATATTCACTCTCATTCACTTTTTTTTTCTTTAATTTCGATGTTCAATAAAAACGATATTTATCATGTGATAATCTATTAGTTTGATTAAATTGATCTATCTAAACACTAGAAGATTAAAATTAATGAATTGAAATATTACTCACTTTGGTTGTCCCTACTCAATATTGAAGTATGCAAATTGCAATTGCGATGTTGTTATTTGGATCGTTTGTTGAAATTTTGTTTAGAAAATATAGAAAATAATGTTAATTTCTCACAACATTTACTTACTTGTTTTTAAATATTAGATTAAAATGATTAATAGTTCTTAAAACACTAGTACAATTCAACTAACACCTAAGTATGTCGTCATCTATAATATTTAAAAAAGTTATGACAGAGAAACATTTGATTTTCACGTTTATTTTGAAAAACTTATATTTTAACTTATTATGAGATTTGAAAGTATAAAGGAAAAGAATATTAGAAAATCAAACTTTCTCTCAATTTTAAGTATAAGTGTAAAAATGAAAAATATAAAATAAAATTAATATTTTCCCATTTTTGGCATTCGCACTTTCAAAGAGGAAAAAATATATAATTCGCATTTTAAAAAAATCAAACTAACATCTAACAAGAATTATGAAAAAAAATAAATAAAATAAAATTAAAAAAGTCTAATTTTTATAATGATAAGCCATAACAATTATTTTAAAGAATATATCTTTTCCTTTTTTTCATTATATTCAAGTTAAATGCATATTAAATTAAAAAACAAAAATAGATACATTGGGATGATATTTAAAAAATATAATGAATGAAGAAATAAAAAATAAAAGTAACGTAGAAATGCAAAGTATCGACAAAAATAGGGTAGATTTGTGGGAGACCAAAATCGTGTGTCTGCCACACAATTTTCTTTAATCCAGTCACACCCACGTGGTCGATATGTGGTTCGTAGATCAAAGTCATGGATCCGATCCACAATTTTGTTTTTTTTTTTGTAAATATATTTTTGACAATTCTTCTTTTCCTTATTTAAGTTGGTATTTCTTAATTTACTTTTCAAATCTTGGATTTTCATTTTCATTTCGATTTTCCATAATCCATATTACATGTTTTCCATATTTAATTAAAAACTATTGGAAATTCATGTTGAGTAAATATTTAAAAATTTAAAATTAAATAGACATTCTAAATTTTAAATAGTAAAAATTTTCTTCCTCTCTTCATTGCACGCACACCACAACTCTTCTCTTCTTCTATGATAGTTTCTCTCACGCCCTTCTGACCTTACACTACCTGCTCCTCGCTCTCAATCTCATCATCCATTTTCTTCTCTTTTTTTTTCCATCTTTTACCTTTTTTTTAAACTAGCTCCTTTTGATTTGTTCATCATAATTTTTTTTAAAATAGAGCAAATTTAATTTTTCAATTCTAAAATCAAATTTCACTTTCTTCTTCTTCTTCGTGAAACTGTCGCCGCCCCTCTATGTTATTTTCTTTTTCTTTTGTCGGTTTCCGGCATTTGTTCCGCCTAATCATTTGCTCTTTCATTCGTCGATTCCGTTTAATCTCCTGGATTGGATTTTTCTGTTGTCGTTCACGGTCACCGCCGTTAGTTATATGGGTAAAGTATTGAGTATTTTATTTTGGATTTTTGGATACCCAATGTAACATCCCAAATTTTTTTTAAGGTAATTTGTAATTTTGGGATGTTAATTTTGGGTTTAATTTTTTTTAATTGTTGAGGGTTGTTTGTTAGTGTTTGGTAGGAAGAAAGGGAATTAAAAGAGGAAATTGGTTTTAATTTGGGAAGAGAATGTTGGATTTTATTTTGGAAAGAAATAAAATAATATAAGTTATAATAGTATTAATTATATTATTATAGTTATTTTATTTAATGCACATTGGGAAACGTGCACTTTATCTCCTTCCCAAGATTGTCTTCTCCTCTTGCAAACACTAACCCTAACCCTAGCCGTCGCCGCCTTCACATTAGCTTCTCCATCGTCGCGCCGCCGTCAGACTCCGCCACTCGCATCGCTCAACTCCACGCCGCCGCTCCCCTTTGCTCGCAGCCGTTCGTCGTCACAACCGCGCTCTCTGCTGCAGCCACGCGACGTGAAGCCAGCTGAAATCCATTCACTCTGCTCGCAGCCGCGCCATCCGTCAACTCCTCGCGCACGCCGTTCGTCGCGCCAGCCCGAGCCTCATCACTTCAAGCCAGTCGTCACCTAGCGCTGCACGCCAGATCCGCGCGCTCAGCCGAGGAAGCCGCTTCGCCTCGCTCCAAGCCGCTCGCCTTCCGCCAGGTCTGCTCGCAGTCGCACCTCGCTCCTAGCCGGACATCAGACGCCGTCGCTCTTCTCGCATCGCCAAATCTGGTCAGCCGCGCCGTTCTTCTCCTCCACTCGCCAGATCTGACCCCGTCGAGCCGCATCCCGAATCTTTAAGCCGCGTCAGTTCCCCTCATCTGCGAGCCACCCGTCGACGCCCAGATCTGCAGCCACGTCTCCTCGCGCTGCTATCTAGATCTGAAAACTACACCGTTCGGATCTGTTTTCCCTTGAGCCGAGCTGAGCTGCCAAACCAAGTCGAGCCGTCGAGCCGTCGAGCCGTGTTCTGTCGTTTTCCGTCTCCACTGCCACTGCTCTATGTTGGTTTGTAGGTAAAGTTTGAGAAGATTTCAAATTGGGTTTTTAGGGTGCCAAACGGAATTTTAATTAAGAATTTTTCTTGGATTAATTGGATATTTTTCCTTGTTCTTTGAAGACTCCATTGAGATCGTTTGTGGTGTGACCGCCTTTGTTTTTGTCTGTGTTGGGTCGATTGGAGGTTAGTTCGAGTAAAGAAAACACTGAAACTTGAGGTAAGGATTACTTCTACCGAATCTACGCTTTTGGTGTATAAGGTGTTAAGATAGTCTTTTCTGTGCCTGTTTAGAGTGTTGGATTTGGGTTCATCTGGTTTATAAATCTGTCTTGATTCTGCATGATTTG